>CM041779.1:55763272-55834953 GCA_023374045.1 Limonium bicolor | reverse complement strand
GAAATAAGAAGAGACCAAGCGTGGTGCTCTTCTCTGTTTTTTTTTGTTTTTGTTCTTCTCGAGATTTCAACATGAAGAGGAGGAAGACCAGGGAATGGGAAGTTCAGGCAACAGAGAATAAAAAAGAACGTGTGGGCTGGATCTTGATTCAAGAGGAAGGGGGGCCAAGGCCACGTTTGGTTTGGCAAGACTCGTGACCTATCAAAAATTAAAGACTCCAGTCATGCTTCTTGCGAGTCTCGAACCCAAAACCTCCGGGTCACCCCTCGTGTGTTCTAACCAACTGAACTGCATCAACATTCAATATGTGACCGCAAAAGATGACTATGGAATTCTCTGATGAGCTGAACTGTAATACAAAACACTGCTTGATTTCATTAGGATTCTAACCCAAGACCCGTTGACTTTCTAGTGAATATTCTAACCAACTATGCTAACTCAGAACTCAATATATCAATGAGATAAATAATACTAATGCTCTACTTCGAACTGAATAATCCTTAAAACGCTAGTGTTTACAATGTAAATGTACAGTAAAATAAAAGAATTTAATCCGGTAAAATGAATTGTTTTCTTTTTAAGAGTCGTGAAATTGTCGAATGTAGTTAATGAAAACGAGGATGTAATACGGTATTGTACATAAAATAATGAAATAGTACTAATATAATAGAAGTAAACATACAAGCGAATGCCATAAAAATAGGAATTGAATTGGATATGTACGAGTAGTGGAAAAAAACAAAAAACAAATTAAAATAAGATAAGAAGAAGCTTAATCAAATAAACGACAAAATGAAGTACACAAATAAAAAATAATAATAGTAAAGGCCGCATAAAATGATATAAATAACAATGTAAAATAAAAAGAAAATAAAAAGAAAAATAAAAAGAAAAATGCTAGAAGACAATTAATAGACAAATTAACAAAAGGGATGGGTTCAAAACCGGATTGTTATTTGGAAATTCATTTTCGAAAATTCGTTTTTTTGTGAAATGCTTTGAAAAAGATTATAAAATGATGGTTTCGTTTTAGCACGCACGCTAATATGTTTTTGAAAAAGAAAGGCGACGACCCCTCTTATTATTTCGGAATTTGCTTTATGGGGTGAGAATTTTTGGTGTCTACAGATGGCTCCCCTTGATTCAATTTTGCAAGCCATTGCAGAATTGGATCAAGGTTGACGGGCGCCAAAAATTCTCACTACGGGTTTGAGGTGCATTGGGATGCGACCGCGAGTGTATGAAGGCGATTGAAAGTACGAGGACTTATGACGAGCCTCAGTTAGACCTCTTGACATCTAACCCTAGGACTTATGATGAGCCTAGGATACTAACAATCCAATTTGGTTTTAGGGTGCACGAGGGCTTAGAAGTGCCTCAACTGGACCTCTTGATGTCCAGTCCTAGGGCTTATGACGGGCCTAGAATGCGATTGAGAGTACTAGGACTTAGGAGTGCCTCAACTAGACCTCTTGATATCTAGCTATAGGACTTATGCCGAGCCTATAATACCAACAACCCGATTTGATTTAAGGTGCACGAGGGCTTAGGAGTGCCTCAACTGGACCTCTTGATATCCAGTCCTAGGGCTTATGACGGGCCTAGAATGCGATTGAAAGTACGAGGACTTAGGAGTGCCTCAACTAGACCTCTTGATATCTAGCTATAGGACTTATGCCGAGCCTATAATACCAACAACCCGATTTGATTTAAGGTGCACGAGGGCTTAGGGGTGCCTCAACTGGACCTCTTGATATCCAGTCTGGGCTACGGCCTTAGACGGGCCTAGAATGCGATTGAAAGTACGAGGACTTAGGAGTGCCTCAACTAGACCTCTTGATATCTAGCTATAGGACTTATGCCGAGCCTATAATACCAACAACCCGATTTGATTTAAGGTGCACAAGGGCTTAGGAGTGCCTCAACTGAACCTCTTGATATCCAGTCCTAGGGCTTATGATGGGCCTAGAATGCGATTGAAAGTATGAGGACTTAGGAGTGCCTCAACTAGACCTCTTGATACTAGCTATAGGACTTATGATGAGCCTATAATACTTTGATGGAGTTGTACAAAACTCGCTGCGGTGGGATGAAAGCTTGATCTGAAGTCGTTTGTGGTGGTAGATTGATTTGAGGATGGCTTTGATTGTGGATTGATCCGGGATTGGATGCTTTTCGGTGTTTTCATGAGGGATGAGGGATGTGGTAGTCGAATGTTTTTGTTGATGTGGCCCTTGACTTTGTCAGTGTGGGACTTGTGCTTTGGTTTTGCTTTGATAGTCTCGCCCGATGTGCACTATATTTCGGGATTTGATAGAACTCTTGGCTCCAGAGTTTCGAGATGGCTCCGGTATGGCTCCTGAGTTTTCTCAAAATCAGCCCAAATCAATAAGGCCCAAACCAGGGCCTAAAATCAAATCAGGCATAAGGGCCCAATTTCAGCCCAATCTTAAATAAGGCCCATTTGGCACGAAGTATTAAAGCCTAATTCGGCCCACACTTCAAAAGCCCATTTTGGCCCAAATTTCTAGACTCATTTCGGCTCACACCTCCAAGGCCCATGAGTTCAATTTTGAGCTGGCCCAAATCAGAATTCTGGCCCACAAGCCCAACCAAGGCCCAAATCGGCCCACAGGCCCAACCAAGGCCCAAATCGGCCCACAAGCCCAATCAAAGCCCAACTTGGCCTAAAAAACTCCACCCAAAGCCCAATTCAGGCCCAAATCCATTTTAATTCAGACCCAAACCTAATCGGGCCCAAAAAACCAATTCAGACCCAAAAATCAAAAACTCAAAACAACTCAAACAAGGCCCAATTTTCGGCCCAGTTCCAAACAAGGCCTAATTTCCATCTCAAACATGACCCATAGGCCAATTTGGCCCAAGACCAAATCAAAGACCCACTTGGCCCATTAAAACCACTTCAGGCCAAATAAAAACCACCCCCTTCAACCGGTTTGGCCTACAAGCCCAACCAAGGCCCAAATCGGCCCACAAGCCCAACCAAGGCCAAATCGGCCCACAAGCCAACCAAGGCCCAAAATCGGCCCACAAGCCAACCAAGGCCCAAATCGGCCCACAAGTCCAATCAAAGCCCAACTTGGCCCAAAACTCCAACCAAGGCCCAATTTGGCCCAAGCCCATTTCAGCCCCAAACCCATTTTGGACTCAAAGCCCACTCGATCCACAAGGCCCAATCCGGTCCAAACTTGCCCGAGGCCCAATCCGGTCCAAACCTTGACCAAGGCCCAACCCGGTCCAACTTTGACCAATCCAAACTTTGACTTTGACCAAGTCCAACTTTGACCAACCAAATGTTGACTTTGATTCAAACATTGACTTTGACCCAAAGCGTTGACCTTGACCCAAAGTTGACCTTGACCCAACTTTGACCTGGCCCGTTTCCAAGCCCGATTCAATTCAATCCAGTTCAAACTCAATCCCATTCAAACCCAAATACATTTCATCCAATCCGCACTCACTTATAAATTCTGTTAAAAATCCAAAAACGAAAAAGAATTTCGAGCCATCATTTTATTTCAAATTTCATCAAGCTTTTAAAGAAACCATTTTGTGGAATTTTAAAGGAAAAACTCTTCTCACATCACAGAAAACTCTTCTCAAATGCAGAAAGTTCTTCTCACATATACATAAAGTTTTCTCCTAAAAACATTTCTCAAAATCAGTGTTTCTTCATCAAGAATTCCGAACAACTTCAAAAGTTTTCCAACTCAATTTTCAAACTCAAAACTAAACCGTTTTCGGGGAACATGGGATGTCTAGCACCTTCAAAGAACATTTTCTTCCTAGTTAGGCTTCACTTGTCTCCTTTCCAAAATAAAAATCCGAGGCGGGGCACTGGGGTCGTAATCTCCCTTGCTGCAGTCTGGATCTCTTTAGGCGGGCATTAGGGTGACAAACCTCCCCTAATTGCAGCCTAGATTTTTACAAGGCGGTTGCTAGGGAAGTAACGACCTTCCTAGTTGCAGCCAGGATTTTAGAATCGTCTAACTCCCTTCTACTCGATTTCAATATTTTTGATTTTTAACGTTTTAAAGCCCGGGAGTTAGAGACGTTATTAGGGTTCGACCGAGAACATCTCATTCACGGTGTTTCTTTCTGAACCCTATTTTTCGACATAAATTCATTGCCCCATCTTTCGAGCCTCGGCACTTACATTAATTAAGTGTCGTGTTCGAGGGGTACATAGGGTAATCCCTCGGGATTATCCGCCCTTTTACAATAGAAATGATTTTCGGTTTTAAAATTTTAAGAGAAGAGAATCAATTCTGAACAAAACAATCAAATCCTTCCATTAGAGCTTTAACCCTCAGGCATTCCCCAATCCTTTCCTAAGCAAACTCAAGTCACAAGTCTCACTAACATATGACCTTTATTCTTAGATGCTCCCGAACAACCTTAGTCATCAGAAACCTGAAACATCTTCAAAACCCGAACACTTGTGTAACCAAATATCCTCTTTCACACTCCACCAACACTTTCGACTTCCTAAAACACCTCAAGATTTGACCGTTCTAAAATCCAAACTTTATAAACATGAAAACTCCTCAATTCCACCAAAGAATCTGAACACCTCTCAACTTCACAAAATGACCAAAATACCCCTCAGCTCTACAAAATGACCAAAATACCCCTCGACTCCAAAAATAATAATAACCAAAATGCCCTTTTGCTCCTCAAACTCCCAGCATCCTTTTGACTCTCGTGAAAGTCAAAAACAACCTCAAACCCTCCAGAAACAATCAAAATCTCTCAACATTCAAAACCAAATTCACCGACCAATATTTCAAGACCAGCCTATTCTTCAACTCTTCTAAATCATCTAATCCTCAACCCACACTCAATCCTATCCTTTGGCTTTTAAATGAATCTCTCTAAAAGGTTTTGAAAGAGGGCAATCCCGACAATTGGAGACCGAGGTTTCTCGGGCACCAATCCGAAGTCATGGTCGTTGCCACTTCTAAGGGGTGTAACCCAGTGCGAACCCACACAGAATCTCTGAAATGGCCAGATAAGTCCTATCCATAGGTAACAATCTCAGAGTCAATTAACGGTTCTTAGAACCCTTCTTCTCCCTTCCTAGTTCTTTAGGTCAAACTAGGTGGCGACTCTAGTCAATTTCCGCCTTATAGAGGCATAAGTCCACGTGGAGCCCATTGAGGGGGGGGTGTAGTGCTCACTAGCATTCCCCTTATGCTTTCTGGGAAAGACGGATGATTTAGTAGGTATTTGAGGGATTCCATGGATAACGGGTTTTCACCCTCCACAGAATGGCGTTTTAGGATCTAGGCTTTTCAGTCAAGAACCATATTTATATAGACCCCCCCTCATACCGAAAAATCACCCTCCACAGAATGGCGACTCTGCTGGGGAGAACTTGAGTAAGTTTTTCTCAAACTCAAGGAAGACTGAACTCCATTCAAATTGTCGGGACTTTCCCACTTCTTTCAAAACCTTTAAGAGATTCTTTTCAAAGCCTCTAGGATCATTCTACTAAGTGTGTATCTGATGAGGACATATAGGATTTGTCAGATCCTCAACAAAAATTTCAACAATTGGGTTAATAATTAGCTCACACTTAGAAAGAGACACTTAGGAGTAAATGAAGCTAACTTCCCTTTAGGTTAATAAACAACCAATTTGGAATCACTAATCACATGATAAAACACTTAGTACATAGGTTGGTGCTGACTTCATTTGGTTTATTTACTGCTTTCATATTTTATATTGTGATTGTTGGGTGCATGGGGGGGTAGCTTAGGACATGCATTCCTCTATGTCACCCCATTTACCCACGATGTCACGGGATCCCCAACCGGTCCACGGTTGATTCCCCATGAGCTAGGGTCACTCTCTCAGTGAACAAACCCACGAGGCGGTACGGTCTCCGACCAACCCTTGAGCTCATGATCCAAAAATATCCTCCATTATCCGAGTCGAAGCCAACATATAGTGAACCATGAGCCTTCAGTGTCCAGCTGCCTAATCCGGTGTCTAGGACGGGTTTTATGGGTAGTCACCCCCTTTGTATGCCGCCTGTCTGACCACCCTTCTGCCTTACCCTGAAGATTGCATGGGCTCAGTTCTCCATTGTTCCTCTGCACCACGGGTGTCTTTAAAGCCCAATGTCGCGCTACACGTCCATAGAGGATCCCGTATTTACCGGATACCCATACATGGCACAACGTAGTCAGTGAATAATTTGGACTTTAGACACACCTGACCGTGCAGGTGACAAGATACCCGTTCCCATGCAATACTTCCCGAGTTTCCCGAAAAGTGAGCGTGTTGTTGGATCATCACTGGTCCTGGCGTATGTTTCCTAATCATCTCGGGTGTCCTGACCTTTCAAACTTAAGCACTCCAGACTTTCTTGATAACGTGCCCCATAAAGGCATAGCAGAGAAAAAAACCCGAGAGATGATAGTGAAGGGATGACGGTACCCCCGGTGAGACGGAAACATAATTGACCTTGAAAGTGATTATCCCAACATTAACACTTACAGCTCCACATAAAACACAACCACGATTTACTCTATGCTATACATGTGTGCAAACCACTTTCTTAAACCAATCTGTTTCGAGTTCTTCAAAATGTTCGGAATTCTCTTTTGCACATTTCTTAAAGTGTTTTACGAGCTCGTTTAATTTTGAATCCCACCTAAATTTACTCATAAAACATTGCGGTTTTAAACCTGCCACTTCATCTTTAAAATGTTATTTCCACAACAATTTTCAGAAATAGATTTCAAAAAACCTACTTTCTACAAACGAAGTTCAAACAACATTTTTCACCAACATTAGTTCAAAATAGTTTTCAAAAACAGTTTTCAAAGTTGATTTTCACAAGCGTATTTCAAAATAAATGATTTAGTCCCCATGTTGTGACCCGCTATTTTTGAAGTTCTCCTCACCTTCAAGAGCAGCGGTCATTACCGTGGAGCGTACTAGTCATTTCATGTTTTCACAAAAGTGGTGGATTTTCACATAAGATTTTGTGCTCGATCATTCACCTTTCCTTTCTCAAAAATATCCCTTGTCCCCCTCGACGGAGCAAGTGAAGTAGCATGAAGATCAACTAGCAGATCGAGCCGAAAGCCGAGAGACGCACCAACCCGCGGAGCTAGCCGAGCGATATGAAGACCAACACCAACCGTTCAAATACCAACTCAAAGATGTACAACCTGGGTCAAGCGACGTGAAGATTAGCAACACCGATTCAAGTTCAAACTGTTGAAATCAGAGGGACACCAGGCCGTTTCGTTCGATCATAGTACCGCTTCACTGCAAGAGCCGACGACGAGCAAGCAGCCGGTCAAGAGTCCAAAGACGAACGCAAGCAGTCGATCAGAAGCCCGAAGACGGACCAGAAGAGTTCAGAAGAAGTTGAGCTCAAAACTCCCCCATTTAATGACTTTTAGAATTGATGTATAGGTTTTCCCCTTGCATTCTTTTCTTTCTTGTCAATTTTGAATAGACTGCATGTATAGGTTTATACATTCCCTTTGAATTTATTTAGATCAATGTGTATAGGGTTCCTCACTCCCTATTTATCTGCGAATGACCGAGCGTCAAAATCTATATTGAGAAAATCCGCCACTTTGAAAACACGTGTTTTCAAAATTGTTTTTCAAAACTTGGTTTCTTTTGGCATGCACGTACAATGAAAAGAACGAATAATGAACGACCTCTCACGGTTATATGTCATTCATCAAATTTGCTTTATGGGTGAAAATTCACGGTATCTACAGGACGTACCCCTTAAAATAAACAACACCAACAAAATGCAACCAGGCACAAAGCAAACACATGCATTGCATTCATGACAAAAAAGGAAAAGTCACTTGCACTTCCAGTCATTTCAAATCCATCAATCATTCACGGGTCTTGTCCACCTCAAAATTTGCACAGTCATGTGTTCCATTCTAACCTTGTCACACACGGCCTTCATCCCAATATCTCAACCGCTAAAGCCCGATCTCAGAGGGATAGAAAAGAAAACCGAGTTCAAACCTTTTCCAATTGGAATCATCGTGCACGCCAGTGACCAGAATGAGAAAAAAAAGAAGTGCAGTTGTTTCCAAGTCGTGGGGCTACCATGCGGGAGTTGTCACTCCCTAAAATCCAAAATCCAGGAGCCAATCACCAACCCAACCTCACTCGAGAGTTTCTTCTCCGACAATAACCCAGCAACTAGACCACCTTCAAGGCCAACAGTAATGGGATGAGCTTCGTGAACCATGAGCTGAATTTGACTCAAGAGAGACTAGGTGTAGCCTTACCATTCATGCATTGCATCCAAAAGAAAAAAAAAACACACATTTGGTCAAACGCCAAAGTCAACCATCTTCATTCATCATTTTCAGCATTTCACGCATCCTATACATAGTAATTTCATATTACCACAATAGATTGCATTGTAGATAGTCGCATTCGCATACTCTCGTATCGAAACGACATCTTTGGGAAACACCTTGAGAGATTGATTGAACAGAGTGCGTGAACCACTAAACTCTCGACCCATCAATGAACACAAGGGTCTAATCAAAATCAGCACCACAAATCAAGTGAGTAGTGTGCAAAGAGCGGTATTTCCCCTTGAATTCCGAATGAGGATATTGGACAATCCTATGAGCGTTGAGAGAAGGTAGAGAGAGCCAATCGAGGTAAAACCACGAGCGACATGTGTATTCCTTCATCACATGGAGAGACATGATTTAGAGTGAGATCAGTGTTGATAGCAAGTCACGAACTGTGATTCATGCAAAGATCTGATAATAGTAAGAAAACGATCACTGACTAATGAGAATGACGAGGCCCTTAGGAATAAAAACCTCCAAAACCAAAAAAGCTTTGACTGCCCGTACATAATCCCTTAGTGAGCCCCGCTAAGCCTTTCATGAAAAACTCGTTCTTCAAAAAAAAAAGAAAGAAACTCCACAACATGCCACCCCACATATACACACTTACCCTGCAATAGAGGATCTCGAAGGAGCCGGAGCCATGGCCCCTCCCCACCATATTTCACGAAAAAAACAAATGAGATGTTCAAGAAGATCAATGAGTCAATGCAACTCTAAAGCTAAAAGCCAAAATGCAAAGAACGCTTGAGAAAGTCGATGAGCCAATGCGATTCCAAAGCGGGAAGCAAAGGAGCGAAAATCATACACCGAAAAAAATGAGAAGAAAGTGAAAATCGTACACCAAAAGAGGCAAGAATGAGGAACCCAAATCCAAAGGACCAATGATGTCCCGTAGAAATCAATAAAAGGTTATCAAAAAACCCGTCTAATCATTCCACCCGTGGCAAAGGTGAAACATATCCTCTGTTGCACAAAAGCCCCACAATTCTCAAACAAATCCTCCAGTCCTATGTGACACACCCTTCAGCCCCATTACAACCCAATAAAGACCTCTGACTCGTAAGTCGATGAGCGTTAACTGAAAGTATCGGATCTGAAACATGAATCATAAGCTTCGTGCTTGTTATCAACATGTCCCACCTCATAACACGGGGACTATGAGCGAACGAGTGCGATCTTACTGCACAAGGTCTTTCGAGTGCGAGCGAATCTTTGATTCAAGCACCAAATCATAAACAGCCTACCCATTGCAGGTGAGGAATTTGTAAGGATTGGAAAGTCCAGAACCTCGAAAGAAATTCTAAGGAAAATACTGCTCCGACCATCGAGAGTATCATCACACCATTTAGCACACACGGCCATACTCACGAGAGATTGACCCACATCCCTCCATGAAAGGAAAGCGATTCATGCATTTCAGTTCAACAGTCTCTCAAGATCGGACCGAAGTTGTCTTATATTCGTAAACCTCATAGTAATAGAGATAGAGCCATACCTTCTCTAAAAAAAAAACTATACATGCATCTTGCATCTAGCACTTAGTATTTACATGTATCATAACCACCATCCACCTTCAACATCCGACTGGCAAGAACTCTACCTAGTCTAGCTGAAAATCGACTTCAGTTGCGGTGTTGAAGCATAACTTTAGATCAAAAGGTCAACTTGAGCCATCCCAGACCATCATCAAGCTACATCGAACCATCTCGGAGCCATCCTGGGCTATCCTCGAGCTACATCGAACCAAATTAAAGCCATTCGAGGCCGTACGAAGACAATTCTGGAGCCATTCAGCGTCATGCTCGAGCCTCATCAACACCATATCCACAACCAAACTGGATCCATGCGAGAGCCATCATCCGACATTGAAACCATCCTTGGAACTACACAGGGGGCATCCTAACAGTCCAAGAACAATACGGGAGCCACCTCAAATCCACATCAGATCTATTTCATAATCAGGGCCTTGCCTAAATAGTTTCGAACTATGTATGGTCTGATCTCAATACGAAATTGAGTACGTAGGCAGCCCGCCCAGGGTGCGACCACCTCAAAAGAAGATTCCCCTTTTGTTCACCACTATCATCAAATGGAGCAATCTCGTAGCCTCCCCGAAGCCATCCCGAACTATCCCGGAGCCCTCCCGAGGAATCTGAAGCTGAAACTGACCGTACTAAAGCCATTCATCCACAAAAGAAATTGTCAGCCACAGTAAATCACATCGACCCACCACTCGATTCAAAATCCATACCAAAACCATTCATCCACAACCAAAAAAATTGTCAACCACATCAGAGGACACAAATCACATCGACCCACTACTCGACCCAAAATCTGAATCCAAATCGAAACCCACCAACCATCCCAGAGCCATTGCTCACAAGGGGATCATAAATTAAACCGGAGCCATCTGACCGCACCAGAGCCATCCGATCATACCGGAGCCCACAAATCATATCGAAGTCACCCAATCATATCGAAACCGTTGAGTTCTAAAAGTCACTCATTAAAAAAAAAACATCCATTCAAAGACCGATTACCAAATCACCAAAACCAAAACAAAAAAAAACTCAGGAGCCATACCGGAGCCATCTCGAAACTCTGGAGCCAAGAGTTCTATCAAATCCCGAAATATAGTGCACATCGGGCGAGACTATCAAAGCAAAACCAAAGCACAAGTCCCACACTGACAAAGTCAAGGGCCACATCAACAAAAAACATTCGACTACCACATCCCTCATGAAAACAACCGAAAAGCATCCAATCCCGGATCAATCCACAATCAAAGCCATCCTCAAATCAATCTACCACCACAAACGACTTCAGATCAAGCTTTCACCGCAGCGAGTTTTGTACAACTCCATCAAAGTATTATAGGCTCATCATAAGTCCTATAGCTAGATATCAAGAGGTCTAGTTGAGGCACTCCTAAGTCCTCATACTTTCAATCGCATTCTAGGCCCATCATAAGCCCTAGGACTGGATATCAAGAGGTTCAGTTGAGGCACTCCTAAGCCCTTGTGCACCTTAAATCAAATCGGGTTGTTGGTATTATAGGCTCGGCATAAGTCCTATAGCTAGATATCAAGAGGTCTAGTTGAGGCACTCCTAAGTCCTCGTACTTTCAATCGCATTCTAGGCCCGTCATAAGCCCTAGGACTGGATATCAAGAGGTCCAGTTGAGGCACCCCTAAGCCCTCGTGCACCTTAAATCAAATCGGGTTGTTGGTATTATAGGCTCGGCATAAGTCCTATAGCTAGATATCAAGAGGTCTAGTTGAGGCACTCCTAAGTCCTCGTACTTTCAATCGCATTCTAGGCCCGTCATAAGCCCTAGGACTGGATATCAAGAGGTCCAGTTGAGGCACTCCTAAGCCCTCGTGCACCTTAAATCAAATCGGGTTGTTGGTATTATAGGCTCGGCATAAGTCCTATAGCTAGATATCAAGAGGTCTAGTTGAGGCACTCCTAAGTCCTAGTACTCTCAATCGCATTCTAGGCCCGTCATAAGCCCTAGGACTGGACATCAAGAGGTCCAGTTGAGGCACTTCTAAGCCCTCGTGCACCCTAAAACCAAATTGGATTGTTAGTATCCTAGGCTCATCATAAGTCCTAGGGTTAGATGTCAAGAGGTCTAACTGAGGCTCGTCATAAGTCCTCGTACTTTCAATCGCCTTCATACACTCGCGGTCGCATCCCAATGCACCTCAAACCCGTAGTGAGAATTTTTGGCGCCCCGTCAACCTTGATCCAATTCTGCAATGGCTTGCAAAATTGAATCAAGGGGAGCCATCTGTAGACACCAAAAATTCTCACCCCATAAAGCAAATTCCGAAATAATAAGAGGGGTCGTCGCCTTTCTTTTTCAAAAACATATTAGCGTGCGTGCTAAAACGAAACCATCATTTTATAATCTTTTTCAAAGCATTTCACAAAAACACGAATTTTCGAAAATGAATTTCCAAATAACAATCCGGTTTTGAACCCATCCCTTTTGTTAATTTGTCTATTAATTGTCTTCTAGCATTTTCTTTTTATTTTTCTTTTTATTTTTCTTTTTATTTTACATTGTTATTTATATCATTTTATGCGGCCTTTACTATTATTATTTTTTATTTGTGTACTTCATTTTGTCGTTTATTTGATTAAGCTTCTTCTTATCTTATTTTAATTTGTTTTTTGTTTTTTTCCACTACTCGTACATATCCAATTCAATTCCTATTTTTATGGCATTCGCTTGTATGTTTACTTCTATTATATTAGTACTATTTCATTATTTTATGTACAATACCGTATTACATCCTCGTTTTCATTAACTACATTCGACAATTTCACGACTCTTAAAAAGAAAACAATTCATTTTACCGGATTAAATTCTTTTATTTTACTGTACATTTACATTGTAAACACTAGCGTTTTAAGGATTATTCAGTTCGAAGTAGAGCATTAGTATTATTTATCTCATTGATATATTGAGTTCTGAGTTAGCATAGTTGGTTAGAATATTCACTAGAAAGTCAACGGGTCTTGGGTTAGAATCCTAATGAAATCAAGCAGTGTTTTGTATTACAGTTCAGCTCATCAGAGAATTCCATAGTCATCTTTTGCGGTCACATATTGAATGTTGATGCAGTTCAGTTGGTTAGAACACACGAGGGGTGACCCGGAGGTTTTGGGTTCGAGACTCGCAAGAAGCATGACTGGAGTCTTTAATTTTTGATAGGTTACGAGTCTTGCCAAACCAAACGTGGCCTTGGCCCCCTTCCTCTTGAATCAAGATCCAGCCCACACGTTCTTTTTATTCTCTGTTGCCTGAACTTCCCATTCCCTGGTCTTCTCCTCTTCATGTTGAAATCTCGAGAAGAACAAAAACAAAAAAAAAAACAGAGAAGAGCACCACGCTTGGTCTCTTCTTATTTCGAAAAACCACCATGAAAACCCATCATCATCCACCTGGCTTCCTCGATTGGTAAAACCCAGTAGACCTCCATACTCCTCTGTCGGTCTTCTTCTCGATTCGCCATCCAACTTCCTCCTCCCGATAATCTCTCGACCCATCTTCTTCCACCCTTCGACTCGTCTCTCGATCTCAAAAAATTCAAACCCAGAAAACAAAACTCCTCTTCATCTCTTCCACCACTACCTTCATCATCTTCTTCTCTACTAAAACCCAACCGACTACAATCTTCAACCTTCTTCTTCTTCGGTTGATTTCCAGCCTCAAAAAGATCCTCTAACTTCCTCATGCACACTCATCGGTTAAAAAAAAAAACAATGAACACAACTATTCTTCTCCATTCTCTGCCAGTCTCGATCTTCTTCTCTAACAAACCGAAGAACCCAGAAACGAGAATTCAATAGCCAAAATCCGCAAGTCAATAAAAACACCTGCCATCTCATCCCTTCACTTCTCCCGTCGATTTCACCTTCTGAAGATACAAACACCCGAAAAACGGAGGTGCTCATATCCCCTTTCGCACCAATCGTTCCCCTTCAACCCATATACACAGCCCAAAAAAAAAATCAGAGACTGAGAACCATTTCAAACTTCCTCCAGTAGCCTACCATCATTCACTTACGTTTTCACTGAACGTTGGAACATTTCATTTTCTGTCGACATTATGTGATTTCAAAAACCAGAAAGTTTTTCTTTTCCAAAATTTCTCAAGCCCTTGTCTCTCTTGCGCACCAGCTTATTTCGATTGTTGTCGAGGTAAAAGAAAATGATTCATTCCAGAATCGGGTATTTTGAGCTCGTTCGATGCTTGGTCTAAAGGAAATTCTCGTATCCGATTTATGCTAATCGATCTGGGCTGCTTGTTATCCTGATTTCAGTTTAAGTCTTGTTTTAATCGATCTTATTTTGTGTTCGACTGATGTAACGGTGTTTGGAATTTTGAGCCAAGCTTGCGGACCCATGGCCAAGCTTGCGGATTTCTGGATTCGTTTCTGACTGTATCAAGGCTTGTGAATTCACGCCCGGTTTGTTCTGCTGAGGAGATCTCCACTGCTCACTCTATGATACCCAACTGATAACGTTCAGATTCGGTTTGTTTGGTTTGGAATTTCGATCTTGTATCCATCGCAAGCGGTCTATTTTTATGACTTTGGGCTCGTTATCCTCTCTCTGGTCTGAAACTGCAACTGATGGAACTTTTTTGAATATACATATCTGCTTCTAGTGTTCGCCATTGTCACGTTAGTTCATTATGCTCATTCTCTATTTGTTTTTGACTGATCGAGGTACCTGTGAAACTGATGAGCTTGGCTGGGTTTCTCGGCTTGGATTCAACCTTGGCTTTACAGCTTGACCAAAATTGTGGATGTTGGTTTGGTATCTGCTCCTCGTCTGGTTTGGAAATCCTTGCCTGCCCAACTTTTATTCGCTTGTGATGCAATTATCTTTGATAAGCACTCGCTCCTTGCGCTTTGATTTGGTTTGGAAAATATGTTAAAGTCACCACCACTTGTCCTCTGCGCATCGAATATTGGTTTTGATATGTATCTCGCATTAAATTTTAATCTGTTGCGCACTCTGGCTCGAAATGAAATCTTATCTGTTGCACACACTGTTTGGATTCTGATCGTTTACCACCTTTAGCTGAGGTAACGCAGACTTTGTTATGGATGTTGGCTTGCTTGGTATGGATTTGGAACTGACTGAGGTCTCTGCGAGTCGATTATGTCCTTTGTGCTTCAAGTTTTGTACTACCTCATGGGTTTGAAAACCCAAACGGTTAGTTTTCTCATCACACATGATTTTGGATTCCCCTATTTGCGATCCTAATTTGGTTTTGAAACTGACATGTTTCGGCTCTGATTTTGCTTTTAGAGCATTGATGTTTTACCATGAAAAACATGTGGTTGTTTTTATATTTTTGATCTCATACGTCAGTTTGGCAACTCCCGTCTCTGCTCTTTAAATGTGAAAACTGATTGAAGTTTGCTGAAGAAATGCATTTCGTTTTTGGTTTAACCTGGAACGTAGCCAATAAAAGAAAGAAAGTGAATAAACACGTGACTATATGTATATGTTTTTATGCCTTGGTCTCGACTTTTCTAAGTTTCTTTTTCTTTCTTTTATTGGTTTGTAAACAGTTGGATTAGTGAACAATTTTGGCTTGACATTCTGAATTCATTCTTGCGTTGCACCTGTACATACTGTATATTCAACTTCCTTACAATTTTCAGTTCGTTTTCTTGTATTTCTTGTAACACCCCTACACTATTCGGCTCCTAATCAACTTACTTAACATTGTAATCGCAGCGGTAGTCTCAACAATTGTACTATTGGTGTCACCGTTCTCACTCGCCCATACGAGTAATAACGTGCTTACTGATATATTCTTAAATACGAAACAATTTCCCACAATGACAACAAGAGATAGATCTAAACCTCCCAAACCAATATAAAATACATTCACAGTGAGCATTCTAAGTATCCCAATCCTATACACGTTTCTAGGTTCGTATCAAAATGCAACAGTGCATATTTAAACAAATGTAATCAAACTACCCAGCGCGTCCCTCTCTTTGTCGACACACCGGAAGCTGCATACCTGCAAAAATGTTTGTTTGTGGTATGGAATCAGCCCCTGCTGAGTATGTTACTACATGACTGTCATGCCCCTCAGACCCTCAGTTAATTGGTCGAGAGCATGCAATTCATTTTCATGCAGGTAGTTTATATAAAAACTGTAAAGCAACAACATATATTGCAGTGAACTCAAAAAGTAAACAAGCCCCCGGCTTCACACATCGCATCGCAATATACCACTGAAAGCGTTACAACGCTTATATGAGTACAGAGACTCCATTCCAACAAACACCTGATAGTTCATAATTGAGTACGTCGACTCGCTCGACCAAACAATCCACAATAATCCACACACGAGCACAGCGACTCGACTCATCCAGTTCACAACATAGGTATAAGTACAATGACTCAATTAAACTAATTCACAACACACATATGAGTACAATGACTCATTTAATCAACACCACCAACATACCACACATAACCACAAAGCATAACCAATGAACAACAAGGCGAAGCAACGAGAACTATAAACAAGTATAAATTCCCGTCTTTGGCATGCAAGCCCAATTAATGTTCGCCTAATGTACGAGCTAATATAGTCGTCCGTAATTGTTCAGTCATGCCTGATGACAACGTCTCGTTAGAACGACGTGTCTCTAAGTTACCCATCTCCTATGGTGGGTCACACACGGCAGTAGCCACTCCAGCGGTAGAGTCTCCGACCGACGAACCATCTGTAGTCCGTTGGAAATTTATCCAGATACTTACGGTTACCACACGGTACCCTAGTATCGTTAATGGATCACAGTTTACAGCAAGAGCCACATCCTCTTGATAAACTGATCTATACCATCGCATTTATTTTACTATTTTTTCTAACACAGCAGACTAAGGTCGTTAGTCCAATCCTGAGTATGTCGACTCGGGATCCAGTGTTACATACGAGAGCGGCGTTAAAAAGGCCAATGCTCCGTATATAAGTCTCAGATAATATATATATATTATATCTATATCCTAATGCTACAACGTTTTACTTAAGTTCCTTATATTACACATATAAGATAGCATCATTGCCGCTAGTTCGTTTTATAATATGTTCATATATACGAACTGTACTGTTATCGTTCAACAGTACTAATAATAAACAGCATTAATACACAATTCAAGCATATTAATTCACACAAGCAGACATTCAATCTTAACACAGCTTTTCACACAATGTCTGAACTGAGGAAATCCTCAGAGACAATCAAGCCACATAAATAACATACCGTTCACCCTGGATGTATAACCGTGGAGTATGAATCAGCTAAAATCTCTGGAGATCCTCGAGATGCCTCTAACAATCTATTAATATGCATCACACTATGCATCAGCATCTCATACCAACAATACACTACGGTACCCCGTACCGTTATTAATCTATCCCGGTTTATTCCCCGTTGTTAACTAATAACGTTTGTCGGGTTTTTGGTTTAACTCGGGATTAAGAAAAACGCTATATTACATGCGTGGTTACGTCGAGTATATTAGTATACTTAACTTTAAACGTTTGTTATCGCATGTAGTTTAATACACATTTGTATAAGATATAGTTTATCACCATATTGCATGTATAATCTTAACCATATATTATACACATCACCTTAGTATTTATTTCCTAAGGTTAGTTTTTCCAAGTGTAATGTTGTATAATTCATTTTCGAAAATACTTTGAAGCACAATAACTCCTTATTATTTCATGAACAACATAACATTAGAATTTCCTTATCCAATGTTTATAACTCTCTTCTTTTTTATTCTATATCATTACAACTATGATATTACATGGTTATTTGAACCATATTGTATTTTCCACTCCATATCTTATATTTATTTATAGATATGTATCATGGGACCATTTATTATAGTGTTTATAATATATTCATTCTCTTTTAATGAACATCTCTTATATTATAAATGTTATAATCTTTATAACCTTGAAAACCATATTATAAATTCTATTCTAAAATCCCATTATTTCCGAACAGCACCCTTATTCTCTTAAATATTTACAAAATCCACCACATAATTATATAATGTTATATTATAGTTATATAACATATATTATGACATTTATGTCATTAAAACAATTATAACTTATAGTTATAATTTGTTACAAAATACCAAACATACCATAGTATTCTCGGTTTTTGCTTAATTCAACTATACTTTCAGATTTTTATAAATCAACCCCAAATTATATTCCATTGTCACACTTATAATATATACCTTATATTATAATCCTTAAACCTTAATATAATTATAACCTATGGTTATAAAGTCCCGAAATAACCGAACAGGCCCTAGGCCTATTCTAAATTAATTTCCAACCCTCCAACTTTCAATATTCACCTAATACCCCATTTTATAACATATAGTTTCTAATATCATCAAAACTATATATTATACATATATCTTCATAAAACCTCATATATAATTTCAAAAATTACCAAACTATACCAAAAGGTTATAAACATCATTCCTAACCTTATACTTTCAATAATTACGGTTTTCACCACATATGTTACCTATATGTAACAATGATATAAAATATCATATATTATACTTATATAATCCATATTAACTCCAAATTTAACCAAACAAATTCCCAAAAATTCCTAATAGTCCATAGGTGTATAAAATACCATTTTATACCCTAAACTTTCGGTAATATCATATATACCCATATGTTATGTAATTTTTACACTTTAATACATAACTTAATATAATTTGATAATAAATTAATAAATCATCAAATCTGGTCAAAGTCTTTTGCTTGGTCAATGTTTGACTTCCAAACATCTTTTTGACCCCACTTTCTCGGTAATTACATAGATTACCCCAAACTTTTCAATATTTACAATTTCACCCCAAACTTTATAAAATCTTATAATTTTTATTTAAATACAATTTTAAATCCCAATTTTCGGCTATATTCACCTATAGCCCTCTAATGTTTATTTATTTACGGCTTTGACCCCCTTACTTAATAGTAAGTGCATAAATAAATTAATTAAGTTTTTAAACTTAAATAAAATGGCCTAATGACATGGCCTTATTACAACTTTGCTTTATAACATAAAATTACACATAAATTGCTCAAAATATAACATAAGCTCACGGCCTTGCTGTAGCTTAATTATATTTCCACATAATGTCATAATTGGACCATTATGTTAATTAAATCACTTAAATGACTAGCTTAATTTATCTTACTCATTTTTTCCCGTTCTTAGGTTAAAATAACCCATATAATTAACTCCACTCTCGGCACATAATTTATATAAGCCAAGAAATCATAATAACATAAGTTTAAGGTGTTTATACCTTGATTTATGTACTTAGAATCCTTATACCCCTTCGGCAGCTTGGAGGAAAAATTACCACAGCACTCACACATGTTTAATACACCAAAATAAGATATGGTTATACTCCAAGCATGAGCTTAACCATAAAGAACAATTAATGTAAGATTAAGGCAAAAATCACCTTAAAAATGCAAGGGAACTTCCAAAGGATTTCGGCCTGAATAAAACACACCAAATGGTGTTAAATTCACCATATCAACATAGGAAATAGCTAGACAACAACAAGCTGCCATGGTAATAGGTTTTACCTTGGCAAAATGCCTTAAAGAAGGGTATTTCCTTTGAATTTCGGCCACCCTTGCTCCAAATGGTTAACCAACTGAATGAACATGTAAATATGAAGATTATGAGTGAATAAACTCACAAAAATCAGAAGAAGAAAACCGCATGAAGACTAGAGGTGCTTAAGGTATGTTTTTACCTTATAATGTAGATTTGAACAACCTTGGTCCCTAGCTTTGCTTCAGCCGAGATTGGTGTTTATTCAAGGTTTAAAACACTGAGAATGAGCCATGGAAAGTGATAGATCATGAGCTCCAAGTGTAGGTAATGAAGAGATGAAGAAAAAGAGCTAAAATAAGCCTTAAACCATTACCTTAGGTGCTTAAGAGATTGAATTGTCTTCCTAACTCAAGAACACAGCTTGAGAGGCTCTGGGAACTCAGAGAACTCGGCTGGAATGGGACAAGAGGCAAGGGAATGCAAGGTAAGAGCTTAAATGACTGAAAAAGTTACTTTTGCTATAGTAAAATGGTGATTCATCACTTAAGATAGATATTTAGCATTAATGCTGTGTGTGCTGTATTCCCACCTCCTTGCCTGCCGACAGCCTAAGGGTTAGAAGGGTCAATTAATTGACCATTGACCAACTTGGTCAATTTTGCTCAAAAATGCACTATTTGGGTTACTATTCACAAATAAATGTCATATTTTGATTTTTATTTTCAAACTTTGATTTAGACTTTATAATATAGTCTATCATGTCAAATTAATAATATAAATGATATACTCCAGCCTTTAAAATGACAAAAAGTCATTATCTTAGAGCTCATACACAAAAACGTGCTTTAAGGTGTTTTAGTGCACATTTTGTGTCACAGGGTGTTTCCGAGCTTAGTTTTCTTTGAGAACAGTTTTGTTGTGTTACTTACTTCATTACAATACTTAGGAATCCACTTTGGATCCTATTTGAGGTCATACAATCTTTATGGTGCTTTAAAGCACAAATTTGGCTTTACCGATCTTAAGGTATGTCTTTGTCTTGTTGAGATCTTTAGAATGTTCCTCAATGGTATTTAGATGTTTATTAACCATCTTGGATCATTAATAGATCATTTAATTATGTGTTTAAGGTTAGGGGTATTTCAATCTACCCCCCTTAAAAAGGCTTCGTCCCGAAGTCCTTATTCATAATCAATTCACCTAGGGAATCCAGTTCCACCAAGTAATCACAGACAGATCATCACTAGGGAATACATCCCACTACGTTCAGACCTAGTCTATATGTATCACATTTGATACAGCATTAATCTCATTCCACATAGTCAATAATCATGACACATTCATTTATAAACATCACTAAACAAGGTGCAAAGCTCATTCATACACAGCACTAGACAAGGTGCAAAACTCATTCATACACAGCACTAGACAAGGTGCAAAACCAACAAGAAGTACTCAAAGGTGTTTCGCAAGGGATACTCCACGCACTCATCCCTATCTATACGCTAGTATCTCGCGAGGATACCTACACGTCACTCCGCGTGGCTGTGTGTGCATATATTTAACGATGGCAAATCACGGGGAAGCAGTCTCAAAGACCAGGACTTGACGATCCCCAGCCCCATGCTAACCAACGTCAACCACCCGTGGACACACCGGTTTAATAACGAAGGACACTGCGGTCCACGGCTCCTCGGACAGTATCACCTGATTTCCTTAATCACCCGCAGACACCACGGTCTAATGACAAAGGGCTCTACGGTCCACGGCTCTTTGGGTGATGTCACTCGCAGACACACCGGTCTAATGACAAAGGACTCCACGGTCCGTGGCTCTTCGAGTGACGCCCTAAATTCCAATTTCTATTCATATCTGTGTCCACTTGTAGGAAGTTTCGAGAATCATTCAACCCCGACGTGGTCAGCGTCAGTGTTGAACTATCTCTTACCTCAATTTGTGTTCGGTTTCCCTTGATCGGACCAGGATCAAGTTCAACTTCCCACGTCAATTTCAATCAATTAATTTTTTTATTCATTTCTAATCTTGTTTCCTCTTTTATTTGCCACCTTGTGTTCTATAGATACGCAAGTCAACTAGTGTAATTAATCTAGTCATTGGCATATAGGATCATGTACCCTAACCATGTATCAAGTTCTCTCGACTTATTATTATTCATACAACTCTTAGAGTATTTTCTTCCACTAGGTTACACATCGGTCTCATGCCGATTCACTCATCGCATACCAACGATCGGTTTCATACCGAGTCACAAATCACATAGTACGGAACTTTCTACTCCTTCTATCCGAAATCTCTCATCAGAGCTACAGATAGTCCTACTTGAATTCTCACATCGAGCTAACAAGTTAGGCTAGTTGATCTCTGATATGTTTGCGTAAAAATTGAAATATGGAAATTCAAATTTCTATAATAACTAAATACTGTAAATCTATTTCTGCTATTCACCATAACTAATGCGAACTAAAAATATATGTTCATACACATAATACATCACCCTCAAGTAATATAACACAATCATAATACTTGTACTCTACGTACAATAATAGTTTGCAGCATGTGTACCATGCGCTACGTACTCCTACGTACGGTATATCTTAAGCGTGCGAAATCGCTCTACCCCCCTTAAAAATGATTACGCCCACGTAATCTACGAATATATCATCTTGAAGTAATAAGTTCAAGATGTTCCATTCCAGTGGACTTATTCGTGCACTAATGTGCTACATATTTCATTACCCCTTTTCTCTAGGGTCGGGCTTTAGCCCCTCTGGCTATACTGCCTATTTCAGTTAGGTGTATGTATATTCATATACGGTTTGATCGGGAGAGATGTAAACACATTGTTTTTCCTCAAACCTGCTAGGTACATTAAACCTATGCAATATGGGCCCACTCGCTCCGCAAACAGTATGCCTAACTACCTTATGGTTAGTTTACCCCTTTTAGGTAGTAGTTTCATGCCGGTTTCAACTCCACGTGACGGTGTTTTCTACACGGTCTTCCAAAATTATGGGAATGAAGTAAATTATTTCGCTGCGTGGTATTTTTTGTTACACACGCTTATTATTTCAACTAGCTATTTTATTTACTCTTCCTGAATTCTATACATGCTCATGGTATATTCCCAAGGGTTCATATTACCCTACCGAACTAACTTTCGGTGTAAGGGTTGTCGAGCTATGCTCTAGCACCTAGTGCTTGTAGTAATTTCCCTAAAATGTCAAAACGAGTCTGATATGCGCAACTAACTGGCGCCTCATGACTCCAAGTTATTTCCCTCAGGAATGAGTTCATTCCTTATGTACCTTATAGGTCCTCTTTTGCTGGTGTGAACTCGTATCCCTAGTGTGTTGGTATTTTAGTACCCACACATATGGTTCATCCCTCTTCTCGATTAGGGGAATCCATTGGTTTATCTGATCTTCCATGTTCTGCTTTATACCAACATAATTGGGTTAATAGTTATTATAATGGTCCCTTTGTTGCGCACCTTGTACCATTCGATTAGACGGTTATCCGCTATTGCGGTTTGCATGGAGTATCTAATCTCCAGCTTAGGGTATCTCTTGTAATGCTCGCTTTTGCCCTTCGTCTGTTGTAAACATATTAACGACTATGGGTTTTAGCTTGGCATTAGTTTTCTGTTCAGCCCTAATTGGTACTAACATACTAACGTTTTTATAGCTTGAGCATGTGGTTATTATTGTTTAATGCGACATCATCGCAGCGCCCTTAGCGCATTATATAACTCTTTCTGTGCCCCCTTTTTGGTGGCATCTATTATCTTGCAAAGATTTCTCTAACATAATTTCCTAAAATACCCCAATTCCTCTTCTCATTCGTGGGTTCACCTCGCCTTTACCATAAAAAGGCATTGGCTTCCTTGTTTACTAAAATCTCCAAAACTTGTGTTCTAACTTATCCACTATGGGATTGTGATCTTATGTCATTTTATTATCAAGCTATCCTTGATTTTCCCAACCTTGTTGGTTTGACTGAGATCTCTCTCGTCAATTCATGGTTTACCTAGTCAGGATTCCATTCACTGACTTAGACACAGAGTCGATTACCTCCAGGGTCCTTACACTACTTGTTTACATACATGGGGTATCATACTGATACATTACTACTTACCCAACTAACTTAATGTAAGTTTTGTCGGCCCACAAGCTCCTAGGAGTGTGGTCGTCCCATGTCTCGTTTAGTGCACTCGTAGTGTTCGTACCCGGTGGTTATCTTACTCTTACTCCCGGTAATTTATGTAGAAGTAACTATGCTGCCAATTCTAACCTTAATGTCAAAATGGCCCTAGAGGGTTCTCTGGGTTCTATGGGTTCCTTTATTAATGTATATTTGCTTACCTTCCCCAAGATAGGTATTTGCGACTTATCGCCCTAATACTGGTTTCCACATGCTCGTCACCTGGTATCTGTGAGTGGGGATCAGTAACTACTTACCATTTCTCCCGTTCACTCCTAGGCTGTTAACGCCTTCAGATATGAGTTTAAGTTCTCAAACTCCACCCAATCCATTGGTTACACCCTCTGGTGTAGTCCGGACTCCATGATAAAGGTTGACACCTCGTGTTTCCCCTGTCTCATGGTAGTCCCTATTTAGCCTGACATTAATCAGTATTTGTGATTCTTCTCTTTTGTTCTTCTAGTTTTGGGTCATTTTGGTGGTACTAAGGGTATCCTTCCGTAGGCCTATGCCATACGATATTCAGGCTCAGTGGTTATTCTGATAGTTAAATGATTGTTGGTTCTGCTATTTAATTAAATTTAATCCTAGTGGTTCTTATATCTTCTCCTAAGGTTATAATTGGATACCCGCAATTTAGTGGGTTCCTTTCATCATCGCTCTTCATTGTGTAGTTCTTACTCTTATTCAACTCATTTTTTTTCCCTCTATCTCTTCGAGGTAACGGTGATCTTCCGTCCTCAGGTAAATCCACTATTCAGTTAATAACCACTGCCCTCCGTACGGGAGTCTAGCAGCATAATGGATTTACAACACCCCCGGTGTGTGTGGTGCGGGCATAACATCGGCCCCTTTATTGCACGTTTGCACCTGCCTAATCTTTTCTTACAATCACAAAATAGTTTGCCATAACGACATTTGTCTATTATTTTCATCTACTCAGTCAGATAGGTTTATTTAAAGTCTTGGCTCGTATAATTTACTTCTTGCCCTCTGGCAATGTTCAACGGTAGTGGTTTAACCACAAGTGTCGCGCACTCCCTAAATATGGTTATGCTGGTCCTGAAGACTCGACACTCCCCACCGGTATTGATTGACGTTTAATGTCCATAACGGCTCTGGGGTTAGGCTTGTAGGCACTAATTACCGTTATTCTCATTTACTCCCCTTTCTATATTCTACTAAATGGTATATTATTTTCAGGTTTAAGGTCAGACCGGCTAGGTCTTCCCGAGGTTTTATCGACCTCAAACCCATAGGTTTCGTACCCCTGCCATTTAGAAGGCTATGTCCTGCTTTATTGCATACGGCCCCACATAAAAGTTTAGTTTTTATTGATAACCGCCTGGACCACTCGGTCCTTTAGGGATATTTTTACCGTCGCTGCACTTGCTGTAGCAAGTGCGCATGGCAGGTTGAAATTTAATACTTTGGTTATTGTGGCCACTTGCAGTGGCAATTGCGCCATGCAGACTGAGCCACCGGTACGGTGTGTCAGTGCAGTGCTATTCCCTAACGGGTTCCTACTCTTGTTGCATAGTTCTTACTTAAATTACTACAGTCTCAAACCCGCACTCGTTCCACCAATTTACCATGGTAGTAAGGTCTTACTTCCTCTCGAGGCATCGCATGATAGCGACTTAGCGAGTTCTTGTTCCTACAGTTCTCAGGATGATCTCTTCATGCACGTCAGGCCATCATGAACCTTCAGTATTGCATGGATAGAGTTACGCTTCGGGTGAGACTTCAAAAAGGTCATCCATTCCGTCTGTTACATATCTCATAAATCTTTTTATTACTCGTCGTTTCTACCTCTTTCCCCCAAGCGCACTAATCGGTGCTTTCTTGGATGTAAGACAGGGTTGCCTTGCTTATAGCAAGCTAGCCCCATTAGTCCTACGGGAATTATCTCCTCAACCTTGGTTAATATTCATCTGCTACTCGTATGGTAAACATCACGTTATACCAGGACCCCCGGTCCTAAAACAACTCATCACAACTTATGGTTTTATTTCCATATCTAACCAATTCTCATAGCATCCACATCGGGTCTTCCCGATCAGGAGAGTTATCTCCGTGGTGTTTCTCATGTCATTGTCTCATTAGTAGTGCTCTAGGTACGGGCTGCGGCGGGTGGGGTCATTGCAAATTTCCTGGGATGTTCTCCCATCAAGTGCGAGTGGTTCATATTACCTTCTTCGCGTTACTTGGGGTTGCTGGACCTTCACCACCTTCCGCTGCTCCGCATTCTTCCTTAGTACTGTTACCTGACCTCTTCCTGACATATGTCAAGAGGACGGGTTAGACCTTTACTCGGTCTAATACCGCAGTCTCGGTCATTTAATATTGAAGTGCCTCTACGGCTATGGTGTGCAAGTCTTAAGCACTGCATCAACCCCGCAAGGTCACGTATCCTTCAACGTTTCCCGTATTCTCATAACCTATGCTCACTGTATAAATCCTACTATCTCTTGTCATCAGAGCGGTACTCCGCTCTGATACCACTTTTGTAACACCCCTACACTATTCGGCTCCTAATCAACTTACTTAACATTGTAATCGCAGCGGTAATCTCAACAATTGTACTACTGGTGTCACCGTTCTCACTCGCCCATACGGTAATAACGTGCTTACTGATATTCTTAAATACGAAACAATTTCCACAGTGACAACAAGAGATAGATCTAAAACTCCCAAACCAATATAAAATACATTCACAGTGAGCATTCTAAGTATCCCAATCCTATACAGTTTCTAGGTTGTATCAAAATGCACAGTGCATATTTAAACAACTGTAATCAAACTACCCAGCGCGTCCCTCTCTTGTCGACACCGGAAGCTGCATACCTGCAAAAAATGTTTGTTTGTGGTATGGAATCAGCCCCTGCTGAGTATGTTACTACATGACTGTCATGCCCCCAGACCCTCAGTTAATTGGTCGAGAGCATGCAATTCATTTTCATGCATGCGGGTAGTTTATATAAAAACTGTAAAGCAACAACATATATTGCAGTGAACTCAAAAAGTAAACAAGCCCCGGCTTCACACATCGCATCACAATATACCACTGAAAGCGTTACAACGCTTATATGAGTACAAAGACTCCATTCCAACAAACACCTGATAGTTCATAATTGAGTACGTCGACTCGCTCGACAAAACAATCCACAATAATCCTCACACGAGCACAGCGACTCGACTCATCCAGTTCACACCATAGGTATAAGTACAATGACTCAATTAAACTAATTCACAACACACATATGAGTACAACGACTCATTTAATCAACACCACCAACATACCACGCATAACCACAAAGCATAACCAATGAACAACAAGGCGAAGCAACGAGAAATATAAACAAGTATAAATTCCCGTCTTTGGCATGCAAGCCCAATTAATGTTCGCCTAATGTACGAGCTAATATAGTCGTCCGTAATGTTCAGTCATGCCTGATGACAACGTCTCGTTTAGAACGACGTGTCTCTAAGTACCCATCTCCTATGGGGGTCACCACACGGCAGTAGCCACTCCAGCGTAGAGTCTCCGACCGACGAACCATCTGTAGTCCGTTGGAAATTTATCCAGATACTTACGGTTACCACACGGTACCCTAGTATCGTTAATGGATCACAGTTTACAGCAAGAGCCACATCCTCTTGATAAACTGATCTATACCATCGCATTATTTTACTATTTTTCTTACACAACAGACTAAGGTCGTTAGTCCAATCCTGAGTATGTCGACTCGGGATCCAGTGTTAGATACAAGAGCGGCGTTTTTAAAAGGCCAATGCTCCGTATATAAGTCTCAGATAATATAATCTTATTATCCTAATGCTACAACGTTTTACTTACGTTCCTTATATTACACATATAAGATAGCATCATTGCCGCTAGTTCGTTTTATAATATGTTCAATATACGAACTGTACTGTTATCGTTCAACAGTAATAATAATAAGCAGCATTAATACACAATTCAAGCATATTAATTCACACAAGCAGACATTCAATCTTAACACAGCTTTTCACACAATGATTGAACTGAGGAAATCCTCAAAGACAATCAAGCCACATAAATAACATACCGTTCACCCTGGATGTATAACCGTGAAGTATGAATCAGCTAAATCTCTGGAGATCCTCGAGATGCCTCCAACAATCTATTAATATGCATCACACTATGCATCAGCATCTCATACCAACAATACACTACGGTACCCCGTACCGTTAAATCTATCCGGTTTATTCCCCGTTGTTAACTAATAACGTTTGTCGGGTTTTTGGTTTAACTCGGGATTAAGAAAACGCTATATTACATGCGTGGTTACGTCGAGTATATAGTATACTAACTTTAAACGTTTGTTATCGCATGTAGTTTAATACACATTTGTATAAGATATAGTTTATCACCATATTGCATGTATAATCTTAACCATATATTATACACCTCACCTTAGTATTTATTTTCTAAGGTTAGTTTTTCCAAGTGTAAGTTGTATAATTCATTTTCGAAAATACTTTGAAGCACAATAACTCCTTATTTCATGAACAACATAACATTAGAATTTCCTTATCCAATGTTTATAACTCTCTTCTTTTTATTCTATATCATTACAACTATGATATTACATGGTTATTTGAACCATATTGTATTTTCCACTCATATCTTATATTTATTTATAGATATGTATCATGGGACCATTTATTATATGGTAAGTCTTTTATAATATATTCATTCTCTTTTAATGAACATCTCTTATATTATAAATGTTATAATCTTATAACCTTGAAAACCATATTATAAATTCTATTCTAAAATCCCATTATTTCCGAACGCACCCTTATTCTCTTAAATATTTACAAAATCCACCACATAATTATATAATGTTATATTATAGTTATATAACATATATTATGACATTTATGTCATTAAAACAATTATAACTTATAGTTATAATTTGTTACAAAATACCAAACATACCATAGTATTTTCGGTTTTTGCTTAATTTAACTATACTTTCAGATTTTTATAAATCAACCCCAAATTATATCCATTGTCACACTTATAATATATACCTTATATTAAATCCTTAAACCTTAATATAATTATAACCTATGGTTATAAAGTCCCGAAATAACCGAACAGGCCCTAGGCCTATTCTAAATTAATTTCCAACCCTCCAACTTTCAATATTCACCTAATACCCCATTATAACATATAGTTTCTAATATCATCAAAACTATATATTATACATATATCTTTATAAAACCTCATATATAATTTCAAAAATTACCAAACTATACCAAAGGTTATAAACATCATTCCTAACCTTATACTTTCAATAATTACGGTTTTCACCACATATGTTACCTATATGTAACAATGATATAAATATCATATATTATACTTATATAATCCATATTAACTCCAAATTTAACCAAACAAATTCCCAAAAATTCCTAATAGTCCATAGGTGTATAAAATACCATTTATACCCCAAACTTTCGGTAATATCATATATACCCATATGTTATGTAATTTTTACACTTTAATACATAACTTAATATAATTTGATAATTAAATTAATAAATCATCAAATCTGGTCAAAGTCTTTTGCTTGGTCAATGTTTGCCTTCCAAACATCATTTGACCCCACTTTCTCGGTAATTACATAGATTACCCCAAACTTTTCAATATTTACAATTTCACCCCAAAACTTTATAAAATCTTATAATTTTTTTTTAAATACATTTTAAATCCCAATTTTCGGCTATATTCACCTATAGCCCTCTAATGTTTATTTATTTACGGCTTTGACCCCCTTACTTAATAGTAAGTGCATAAATAAATTAATAAGTTTTTAAACTTAAATAAAATGGCCTAATGACATGGCCTTATTACAACTTTGCTTTATAACATAAAATTACACATAAATTGCTCAAAATATAATATAAGCTCACGGCCTTGCTGTAGCTTAATTATATTTCCACATAATGTCATAATTTGACCATTATGTTAATTAAATCACTTAAATGACTAGCTTAATTTTTCTTAGTCATTTTTTTTCCCGTTCTTAGGTTTAAATAACCCATATAATTAACTCCACTCTCGGCACATAATTTATATAAGCCAAGAAATCATAATAACATAAGTTTAAGGTGTTTATACCTTGATTTATGTACTTAGAATCCTTATACCCCTTCGGCAGCTTGGAGGAAAAATTACCACAGCACTCACACATGTTTAATACACCAAAATAAGATATGGTTATACTCCAAGCATGAGCTTAACCATAACGAACAATTAATGTAAGATTTAAGGCAAAAATCACCTTAAAAATGCAAGGGAACTTCCAAAGGATTCCGGCCTGAATAAAACACACCAAATGGTGTTAAATTCACCATATCAACATAGGAAATAGCTAGACAACAACAAGCTGCCATGGTAATAGGTTTTACCTTGGCAAAATGCCTTAAAGAAGGGTATTTTCTTTGAATTTCGGCCACCCTTGCTCCAAATGGTTAGCCAACTGAATGAACATGTAAATATGAAGATTATGAGTGAATAAACTCACAAAAATCAGAAGAAGAAAACCGCATGAAGACTAGAGGTGCTTAAGGTATGTTTTTACCTTATAATGTAGATTTGAACAACCTTGGTCCCTAGCTTTGCTTCAGCCGAGATTGGTGTTTATTCAAGGTTTAAAACACTGAGAATGAGCCATGGAAAGTGATAGATCATGAGCTCCAAGTGTAGGTAATGAAAGAGATGAAGAAAAAGAGCTAAAATAAGCCTTAAACCATTACCTTAGGTGCTTAAGAGATTGAATTGTCTTCCTAACTCAAGAACACAGCTTGAGAGGCTCTGGGAACTCAGAGAACTCGGCTGGAATGGGACAAGAGGCAAGGGAATGCAGGTAAGAGCTTAAATGACTGAAAAAGTTACTTTTGCTATAGTAAAATGGTGATTCATCACTTAAGATAGATATTTAGCATTAATGCTGTGTGTGCTGTATTCCCACCTCCTTGCCTGCCGACAGCCTAAGGGTTAGAAGGGTCAATTAATTGACCATTGACCAACTTGGTCAATTTTGCTCAAAAATGCACTATTTGGGTTACTATTCACAAATAAATGTCATATTTTGATTTTTATTTTCAAACTTTGATTTAGACTTTATAATATAGTCTATCATGTCAAATTAATAATATAAATGATATACTCCAGCCTTTAAAATGACAAAAAGTCATTATCTTAGAGCTCATACACAAAAACGTGCTTTAAGGTGTTTTAGTGCACATTTTGTGTCACAGGGTGTTTCTGAGCTTAGTTTTCTTTGAGAACAGTTTTGTTGTGTTCCTTACTTCATTACAATACTTAGGAATCCACTTTGGATCCTATTTGAGGTCATACAATCTTTATGGTGCTTTAAAGCACAAATTTGGCTTTACCGATCTTAAGGCATGTCTTTGCCTTGTTGAGATCTTTAGAATGTTCCTCAATGGTATTTAGATGTTTATTAACCATCTTGGATCATTAATAGATCATTTAATTATGTTTTTAAGGTTAGGGGTATTTCATTTCTACTTACTACTAAGCTGTAGTTATTACCCTTTAGGACCTTTTAAACTGACAGAAAAGTTTTGGATGCATTATCGCCCCACACCTAACGGGTCTCTCATTCGTTTCGTGGGGCAATAATCTCTTATAACTTCAGAAAGCACTCAAACCACCCTCACATGTATATAAGAACAAAAACTTAAAAAAAACAAGCCCTTAAGGCTAATTTAGGAGGTTTTAGGATGTGAAACCACCTCATGCCTAGCGGATCTCTCATTCGTTTTATGTGGGTGGAATCCTCCTTCACCCCCAACACACCCTTAATCAAGAGTTAATAAACCAATAAATTGATCCATCTCGCTTGTTGATATCTCACAAATCAGCCCAAATCAATAAGGCCCAAACCAGGCCTAAAAATCCAAATCAGGCATAAGGCCCAATTTTCAGCCCAATTTTCAGCCCAATCTTAAATAAGGCCCATTTGGCACGAAGTATTAAAACTAATTCGGCCCACACTTCAAAAGCCCATTTTGGCCCAAATTTCTAGACCCATTCTGCTCACACCTCCAAGGCCCATGAGTTCAATTTTGAGCTGGCCCAAATCAGAATTCTGGCCCACAAGCCCAACCAAGGCCCAAATCGGCCCACAAGCCCAACCAAGGCCCAAATCGGCCCACAAGCCCAATCAAAGCCCAACTTGGCCTAAAACTCCAACCAAAGCCCAATTCGGGCCCAAATCCATTTTAATTCAGACCCAAACCTAATCGGGCCCAAAAAACCAATTCATACCCAAAAATCAAAACTCAAAACAACTCAAACAAGGCCCAATTTTCGACCCAGTTCCAAACAAGGCCTAATTTCCAATCTCAAACAAGACCCATAGGCCAATTTGGCCCAAGACCAAATCAAAGACCCACTTGGCCCATTAAAACCACTTCAGCCAAATAAAAACCCACTTCAACCCGGTTTGGCCTACAAGCCCAACCAAGGCCCAAATCGGCCCACAAGCCCAACCAAGGCCAAAACGGCCCACAAGCCCAACCAAGGCCCATCGGCCAACAAGCCAACCAAGGCCCAAGCGGCCCACAAGCCCAATCAAAGCCCAACTGGGCCAAAACTCCAACCAAGGCCCAATTTGGCCCAAGCCCATTTCAGCCCAAACCCATTTTGGACTCAAAGCCCACTCGATCCACCAAGGCCCAATCCGGTCCAAACTTTGCCCAAGGCCCAATCCGATCCAAACCTTGACCAAGGCCCAACCCGGGCCAACTTTGACCAATCCAAACTTTGACTTTGACCAAGTCCAACTTTGACCAACCAAATGTTGACTTTGATTCAAACATTGACTTTGACCCAAAGCGTTGACCTTGACCCAAAGCGTTGACCTTGACCCAACTTTGACCTGGCCCGTTTCCAAGCCCGATTCAATTCAATCCAGTTCAAACTCAATCCCATTCAAACCTAAATACATTTAATCCAATCCACACTCACTTATAAATTCTTTTAAAAATCCAAAAACCAAAAAGAATTTCGAGCCATCATTTTATTTCAAATTTCATCAAGCTTTTAAAGAAACCATTGTGGAATTTTAAAGGAAAAACTCTTCTCACATCACAGAAAACTCTTCTCAAATGCAGAAAGTTCTTCTCACATATACAGAAAGTTTTCTCTTAAAACATTTCTCAAAATCAGTGTTTCTTCATCAAGAATTACGAACAACTTCAAAAGTTTTCCAACTCAATTTTCAAACTCAAAACTAACCGTTTTCGGGAACATGGGATGTCTAGCACCTTCAAAGAACGTTTTCTTCCTAGTTAGGCATCACTTGTCTCCTTTCCAAAAATAAAAATCCGAGGCGGGGCACTGGGGTCATAATCTCCCTTGCTGCAGTCTGGATCTCTTTAGGCGGGGCATTAGGGTGTCAAACCTCCCCTAATTGCAGCCTAGATTTTTACAAGGCGGGGTGCTAGGGAAGTAACGACCTTCCTAGTTGCAGCCGGGATTTTAGAATCGTCTAACTCCCTTCCACTCGATTTCAATATTTTTGATTTTTTAACGTTTTAAAGCCCGGGAGTTAGAGACGTTATTAGGGTTCGACCGAGAACATCTCATTCATGGTGTTTCTTTCTGAACCCTATTTTTCGACATAAATTCATTGCCCCATCTTTCGAGCCTCGGCACTTACATTAATTAAGTGTCGTGTTCGAGGGGGTACATAGGGTAATCCCTCGGGATTATCCGCCCTTTTACAATAGAAATGATTTTCGGTTTTAAAATTTTAAGAGAAACAATTCTGAACAAAACAATCCAATCCTTCCATTAGAGCTTTAACCCACAGGCATTCCCCAATCCTTTCCTAAGCAAACTCGAAGTCACAAGTCTCACTAACATATGACCCTTTATTCTTAGATGCTCCCGAACAACCTTAGTCATCAGAAACCTGAAACATCTTCAAAACCCGAACACCTGTAAACCAAATATCCTCTTTCACACCCCATCAACACTTTCGACTTCCTAAAACACCTCAAGATTTAACCGTTCTAAAATCCAAACTTTATAAACATGAAAAACTCCTCAATTCCACCAAAGAATCCGAACACCTCTCAACTTCACAAAATGACCAAAATACCCCTCAGCTCTACAAAATGACCAAAATACCCCTCGACTCCAAAAATAATAATAACCAAAATGCCCTTTTGCTCCTCAAACTCCCAGCATCCTTTTAACCTCGTGAAAGTCAAAACAACCTCAAACCTCTCAGAAACAATCAAAATCTCTCAACATTCAAACCAAATTCACCGACCAATATTTCAAGACCAGCCTATTCTTCAACTCTTCTAAATCATCTAATCCTCAACCCACACTCAATCCTATCCTTTGGCTTTTAAATGAATCTCTCTAAAAGGTTTTGAAAGAGGGCAATCCCGACAATTGGAGACCGAGGTTTCCTCGGGCACCAATCCGAAGTCATGGTCGTTGCCACTTCTAAGGGGTGTAACCCAGTGTGAACCCACACAGAATCTCTGAAATGGCCAGATAAGTCCTATCCATAGGTAACAATCAGAGTCAATTAACGGTTCTTAGAACCCTTCTTCTCCCTTCCTAGTTCTTTAGGTCAAACTAGGTGGCGACTCTAGTCAATTTCCGCCTTATAGAGGCATAAGTCCGCGTGGAGCCCATTGAGAGCGGGTGTAGTGCTCACTAGCATTCCCCTTATGCTTTCTGGGAAAGACGGACGATTTAGTAGATATTTGAGGGATGCCAAGGATAACGGGTTTTCACCCTCCACAGAATGGCGTTTTAGGATCTAGGCTTTTCATTCAAGAACCATATTTATATAGACCCCCCTCATACCGAAAAATCACCCTCCACATACATATTATATTTACACCCCAGCCACACTATTTATGCATATATATATATATTTTCAGAAATCCCTGCCAGCCCATAGCTTTCTTTTTATTTGTAATCTGCCCCTCTTATTTTATAAACTCACAATTTGTAACACTTAACCTTATATTATACGTACCAATTATTTAAATCCCAGTTTCAACCCAGATTTTTCTTCAATTTCCACACAACCCCTAACTTATTTCAAATCTTGTTTTACACCCTAGTTTTCGGTAATTCACATTCTAACCCCCATAGTTTTATAATGGTTACATGTAACACTAAAACTATATGTTATACACTTGGTTTATTATATTTCTGAAAATTACCCAGAATTTTCCATTATTCTAAACAGACCCCTAGGGACTTTAAAATCATATTTTAGCCCTATTCTCGGTATTTGCACTCTAGCCCCACATAGTTTTGAAAATTCCATTTTTGGCTTAATGCTCATTAAACCTCTAATTTAATTAACTTAAATTTCCTATATTAGTCAAACCTATCTTATAGTCAAAGTTGACCACTCAAGATACCCCTTTGACTCTTATTCCTCTTACTTATGGTTTTACCCCTAATTTTTTTTGTTTTGCTTTCCACCCCTTAAATCTTTATAAATTTTCTTTTTACTTAATATTTTGTTAAATCACCAAATCAATTAATCTATCCCCCTAATCTGGTCAAACCTCTCATTTAGTAAAGGTTGACCATTAAATTTCTCTCCGTACCCACATTCCTTTTTATTTACGAAATGCCCCTTTTTATTTCCTATCTTTGCCTTTCACGTTTATAAAATCAATATTTTATGTTTTTAAATTCCCAAATAAATACCTACGGCTTTTAATTAAATTCTATACCCCATATTTTATTAAATTGTGGTTTTACCCCATATATATAAATCCTTTGTTCTCTTAAATGTTTACAAGGTTTATAACTTACTTACTCATGTTATGAATTAATAATCTCACTAATATTTTCCTAGGGTGTTCATTGGCGATTCTGTTTATTATAAGTTCATTTATTACCAGAAATTTATATAATTCTTTTCTCACCCTAAAATTCAGTAATTACAGTTTCAAATAAATAATATACCATGGCTTAAGAAATTGGCCTTAAATTTAGCTTAAATTTAGCTTCAACATATCATTAGAATGTTCCTAAAATTCACTAAATTCCACGGTTTGTTTCAGTTTCCTTCCTAGCCTCTTTTAAGTTATTCCTCATCCATTTTATAAAATATAATTTGGCTTAGGTGAGTTACGACTATATAGTTTCATTATACTAGCATTACACACCCATTCCTATACATGTTTACGGTTCAAATGGCACCAATTCCTACAACTCTTCTCAGCATTAACCCCTTGTTATAATATCATAAATATCAGAGTATTGAAGTGCAGTTTAGGTAGCATTTACCTTATTTTGTCATCAAGGGATCTTCTCCAGCCAGCTGCACTATCTCACGGTACTATATAGGTGAATGTAGTTTAAGGGAGATTCACATGGCATTTTCCTGTTATACTTCACGTAGATCCATAACTTAGTCACTAGCTTACCTTGTTAATTTTGACCTCTCCTTTAGTGGTAAGTTCCCTGCTACCGTGGCCATTCAAGGGTGAGGGCAACCTCGGTAGGTCACCGCATATGCAAGAAAAGAACAACTCCATTAATATATCTCCATCGGTAGTTGTTCAAGGTAGTTGTACATGGATCTTTTTTGTTTTGCAGTTTAAGAGGGTGGTTCTTACCTTGTGGAATTATAGAAACACAGCTGGCATTCTCGGTGAACTGGAGCACAAGTAAGTGATTCAGGTCCATGAAAAGTATCAGAAGAAAGAGCTTAAAAACATAATGTTACTTTCATCGGGTTTTTTCCTCTGTTGCTTGGTGTCATTGTTGTGTGGTGCAGGTGATCAAGGTGATTTTGTTCTGCTCAGAGGAAGGTTGTAACCCTTTTACAACTGGCGTAAAGAAGGGGTTTAAAATAGAGTTGAAGTAGTATGTTCATTCGAACAGAACAGAGGGATATATGGTGTTTCATGTCATTTTGCTTACCAGATTTTTTTACCATGCTGTTGTTGGCTGATTTAGGGCGTTTTTGCTCAAGAAAAACTGGGAAGAACTCCTTCAATAAGTGTACATAGAAGGGTTTAAAGTGGGGTTTAATAGTGGTGCATTAATTCTGAACAGAAATGGAAGAAAACGTGGAACTCATCCGGTTTCCATTTTTTTTCTTACCTCACTTGACCAGATTGTTGCTAGCTGTTTCATGACGTTTTTCTTTTGCTCAAGGAAACTGGAAAAGTCACTCACAACTGGCACAAGGAGAGGGGAAAACAATGTGAAGAGCAGTAGTTTCTTTGGCATGGAACCGACAGAAAAGAAGCATGGAATTCATGCACTTCCTCACCTTGTTTTTCCTGGTTGGGTTTGGTTGTTTCATGCCGGTTTTTACTTATTCAAAGCTGGCGCAAGAAGAGAGTTCAAGGAGGGCTGGAACTCCTTATTTCACCTTGCTGATGCTAGTTTTTTTAATGACCCATGTTCATGCTCACGGTTTGGCTATGAAGAGAAGTGGGTGGTGATTCTTCCTCTTCTGTTCTGGCGCAAGAAATGAGGTAGGAGGGTCTAGTACACCATGGAAGTTTTAGAGTTGAAAGGGTTGAAAATGGAAGATGAAAGAAGTTGGTATTGTTGTGTCTAGGTTGAGGAGAAGGAAGGAAAGCTTTGCTTTCCGAGAGAGATGAGAAAGAAGTGTGTTGCATTGAACATGGGCAAGGAGAGGTGGCTGTCTAGATTGAATAATATAAGGGGAAGGTGTTGGCTAGTAGCTAGTTACTTTTTTTTCTGCCTTCCTTTTTCCAGCATGGTTGACGGTAATGGTGGGAAGATCTTTGGGGCTTTGTCAACCGCTGCATGAGGGAGTAGAGATGAAGGGGTGATGGTTTGTCAAAATACTTTACTTTATGTCATGAGGTGTACTTGCTAGTTGCTATCTTTTCTTATTCCTTGTTTGTAGCCGAGACAATTTAATGGGGGGCTGGAATTGCTGCCAGCTGAAAGTGATGGGAAGTAAAGATAGGGATATGATGATCCTAGTACTAGCTTTGCTCATTTTATACTCTAGTTTGTACTTGTCATCTTACTTGCTTAATCTCCCTTGTTGCTTTTGTTTTCTCATTCTTCTGTTGCAGCCGGAAGCAAGGTGGGGTTGGAATTATGTAGCAGCCAAGATTGGAGGGAAATGAGGAGGGAAAATAACTAGTTATCATTTAATCCAGGTAGGTGTGTATTGTATGTATTTTCTTTTGTTTTCAATCTTGCTTTTCAAGGCTTTCTTTTTTCCTTTGTAACATTAGTATACGGCTGCACACTTGGGAAAGGTTTTCCCTTTTGATTTTAGTGCATTACTAACACATATTAATGGTGCATAATGTGTCATTAATATGTTGGATGATTGTATATAATATTCCTCGTTTTAATGTATATAAATGAGTGATTGTCGTCTTTGAAATCTTGGTTTAACTATGTAACTCATTCCATATAACTTTATCACTTTATTTGTGACCTTGGTATATGTATTAGAATATTACATATAGTATTAGTTTTAGGAGTTATTTTCTCCTTAATGTTGTTCCCTCATTGCTTAGAGGTTACATGTATGACTTGGTGTTCATTTGAACTATGTATTTATTACTATTATTTATGATGAGTAGTGATCATTAGATGGATAATTGTTGATCATCTAGTCTCATTTAATTTAATTCTTTATTAAGTAAGGTAATTAGTGTTTGAGGTATTTCAATCTACCCCCTTAAAAAGACTTCGTCGCGAAGTCTCACTTCTGATTAATTGTTCCTAGAAGAATCTAGTTCCATGACTAACTTCAATCCTAGGGATCAAGTCCCGTATCCTCATAACTCAAAATGCAATAAATGCATAATCAAATCATTCATCCAAGTGCCATAATAATATGCAGCTCATAAACTTAGTGCAATGAAGTGCACTTCCAATGTATCACACAATTATACACATCCACACAAGGTGCAACGGAAGTAAACCAACATAACTCAAGCCCGGGTGTTACCCGCCATTACTCACCCATGCGAGTAATGAAGCGATTACCAAAACATAACTCAAAACCTGCTGTGATGACAGAGACTTAATTATAACACACTTTACAACACTAAATCCCACAAGAACAGTGAGCTGACTACTTAACTAACCATATACAACCCAATCGAATCTTTTCTATGTCAGAAAATAAACCTCTAATTATACCCGGAAGCCCGCTCTCGCGCGTCCATCTCCACCTGCTGCAAACCTGAAATTGGTGGCCATATAGGCTCAGCACAACGCTGAATTATAGTCCTCATGGACCTAAAAGCTACTTGAGTTCATTAACCCAATTGTTAACATGCTGTTCCGATTTCATGTTGTACCGTTTTCATTTACAATGACAACATAACAATAAAGATCATACATATAAATTCGTGTGCAAGCATAATACATTCCACAACCAGCAATAAGAAAATATATATAACAACGACAAATAACAGTGCGAGAGTTATTCTTTCTTGAACAATCTTGTTATGCGGCCTTGAGGCCTTCTTGTTTCATTTTAAGACTAAACATATCTTCTTGAGTCATTCTTTATCCTTAACTTAACTGATTCAATTATAGTGGGCGTCATGTTAGGACAACCCGTATAAGCTTCATCTTCTGGAGCGGTCGCTCAGGTGCACTATAATAGTGCGGTTTGTCAGGAGTCCGCAGAGGCCTGACGGCCAGAGCCATTGCACTAACAGCAGCGCCCTCTGACCAACGATCGTATCCGGTTCGTTGGAGTTTCCACAACGAGAGAACCCTATCCGGTTGTTCTCTCTCTTTGGTGATCACCCATGCGTAACCATGTAGTCCGTGACTACCCTGGATTTTTCCTCATCTTAATTACTTATTTAATTCCACCATATAATTCGGTCCGTGACCTTTACCTAAGACTTATGCTTAGGTTATGTGGAGTATATTCTCCATGTAAGGACCTTTAAGGTCGTTAACTTTCACCTAGATGTCGCCTAGGCTACTTCCATCCTTGGTTATGTACAATGTGTATAATATCACTAACCACTTAGAGACATCATTTCCATTCTCGTTATTCATAACTCGATCCGAGTTTCACGTATGTAATCGGTTAAGTCATAATTCATTGCATACAATAAAATCACGGGATAACAAGCATTTAATTTCACAACCACATCATATAACACATATATCAATCTTATCATGCATCCACACATATGTCCGAGCCCAAGGACACCCTCAGGGACACTCGGACCACACAATAACATACCTTACACCGATGTAGTGCTAGCGTGTGAGATCACGCTTACCCTCTAATCCTTTTGTAATTCGACACCCGCAACCCGGTCTACTGGAAATGTAATCTAACATTAGTGTCTACATCTAGAAACTACCTCAGTTGTCAAGGTAAGTCCTAACCCCTATCCCGTATTTAATCCTTAGCCGGTTATTCGTTCAACTTGATTTCTCGTGAACCCTCGAGACTTAGATGTCATTATACGTTATGGTTTACGTGTACGTCGTACTTTGTAATGTAACAATTTTTCCGACACCGTATTTAGACTCGTTAATGACCTAAGCATTTACCGGGGCGTTTACGTGCATGTGTATAATTTGCGTGTGCACTGTATGGGGTTTCATACTTTAATTACGCGTTATTGTCTACGTACACGTTCTCACGTATATGCATGAAATCTCATATATATACCCTTACGCCTGCACTTAACGTCGTTCGTTATTGTTCTCGTTCAGTCGAGTTACGCTCCTCGTTTAATAACGTAACATTTTGTATGTTGGTCAACGAGGTTCGATTTGATTAACATACCACATTAAAGCTTCATTATTCATATGCTTGTTTATAAGGCATAGTTATACCATATAAATTTCCTTATGACATACCCCTCCCATACCTTAATGTAATGTCATTTGTACCATTGCAACCTTGTTATATTTTTCTGTTCTTATTTTCGTACTTTACAACCAGCGCACATAAGTTTCCGGAATTTACATTCCTTTTTATTATTTGCCAAAAACCAACCCAATTATAATCCTTGTCAACACTTCTCTCTTATTTAATTATAACCCATGTTTTCAACCTTATAATATGTATACATATATATATATATATATATATATGTAATGCACATCAGTACTATACTTGTACATCTTTCGAAAATTACATTTTTTTCCATCTCTTTTTATTTATTTACAAAACCAAGCAAATATTATTCTCGTCATCTCTACTCCTATTTAATTATAACCTAAGGTTTTTCGACCTTTATATATACACCATACATATTTATATTTACGCTCAGCCACACTATTTATGTATATATATTTTCGGAAATCCCTACCAGCCCATAGCTTTCTTTTTATTTGTAATCTGCCCCTCTTATTTTATAAACTCACAATTTGTAACACTTAACCTTATATTATACGTACCAATTATTTAAACCCAATTTCAACCCAGATTTTTCTTCAATTTCCACACAGCCCCCTAACTTATTTCAAATCTTGTTTTACACCCTAGTTTTAGGTAATTCACATCCTAACCCCCATAGTTTATAATGGTTACATGTAACACTAAAACTATATGTTATACACTAGGTTTATTATATTTCCAAAAATTACCCAGAATTTTCCATTATTCTAAACAGACCCCTAGGGACTTTAAAATCATATTTTAGCCCTTATATTCTCGGTATTTGCACTCTAGCCCCACATAGTTTTGAAAATTCCATTTTTGGCTTAATGCTCATTAAATCTCTAATTAATTAAATTAAATTTCCTAAATTAGTCAAACCTCTCATAGAGTCAAAGTTGACCACTCAAGATACCCCTTTGACTCTTATTCCTCTTACTTATGGTTTTACCCCTTTTTTTGTTTTGCTTTCCACCCCTTAATCTTTATAAATTCATTCTTTTAACTTAATATTTTGTTAAATCACCAAATCAATTAAGCTATCCCCATAATCTGGTCAAACCTCTCATTTAGTAAAGGTTGACCATTAAATTTCTCTCCTTACCCACATTCCTTTTTATTTACGAAATGTCCCTTTTTATTTTCTGTCTTTGCATTTAATTCCTTTCATGTTTATAAAATCCACATTTTATGTTTTTAAATTCCCAAATAAATACCTACGACTTTTAATTAAATTCTATACCCCATATTTTATTAAATTGTGGGTTTTACCCCATATATATAATCCTTTGTTCTCTTAAATGTTTACGAGGTTTATAACTTACTTACTCATGTTATGAATTAATAATCTCACTAATATTTCCTAGGGTGTTCATGGGCGATTATGTAAGTTCATTTATTACCAGAAATTTATATAATTCTTTTTCTCACCCTGAAATTCAATAATTACAATTTAGAGTTTCAAATAAATAATATACCATGGCTAAGAAATTGGCCTTAAATATAGCTTAAATTTAGCTTCAACATATCATTAGAATGTTCCTAAAATTCACTAACATTCCACGGTTTGTTCCAGTTCCTTCCTAGCCTCTTTTAAGTTATTCCTCATTCATTTTATAATATATAATTTGTAACACCCCGGATTTTCTAACCTTTTATTTGGTCAATTTTTTTTGCAATTCAAGTTTAATATTAGTAAGCAACGGAATCGAAACCTAAACCGGGGCATTATTGCCACACTCGCAACTAAACGAGTGCTAAGGCCTAAATAATTACTCACTAACAACCTATTATTATTAATAAAGTAAATACAACGCCTATTAAAATAATTTCTTACAAATGTAGAATTATCAAGCCAAAAATAAATCCAACTATAAATAATCAGACTATGTGGAGTCGCCTTCCCAACCCCAAGGACTTCATCAGTACCGGTGGTGGCAGAAATCCAAACAAACATAGAAAGGGCCACGATAAAGTCAGAAAAACTGAGTAAGCTACCACTACACTCTGTAAAAATATTTTCTCTTTTGAAAACCATTCTAACGATATAACCACACAGCACACAATTTATTCAATAATATTAACACACAACAATAAAATTATCAATATGGTAGAATACTCCATGATTTCTTATTAACTCAAGAATATAGTTGTCAATTTCATTTAGTTATCTTTCTTGTCCCAACGCGCAGCCAGGACAAAACAACTTTACTTTCTCTTTGGTACAACACGCAGCTGTAACCCAGACCCCAACATGCAGCAGGGAATCCAACCAAGCCACTAAATCCTTAAGTGTGCACACCCCGAATAGTTCAAAGGACTAAGGAGTAGATCTAGGGCTAACTGTGTCCTAGTGCGGCCCACAGTATCTCAAACTTATGCGTCCTAATGCGGCCCGCATTATCATCTCATCCATGTGCCCTAATACGGTCCACATGTACCATGGTATAATCTTCCTTATAATTCCTTTATTCATTGTTATTGTTCACTTATAATCTCATTTTAATCCACATATACCACCAAAACTCAATCATGCCACAATAATCATGACAAATAATTACAATTCCACATAATCATATCATTAACATTTCACATTGATCTCTCCACTAAAAATAATACTCAATTATTTACCATAAAATAAACCGCGCACTTTAATATTTCCAGTAATCATTATCAAAACATTTAATTTCCAAAATAATAGTCACTCACAAGACAAGAACCACAAACACTACAAAAAGATTTATTTTACGCCGTTAATACAAAATTAGTGAACGCAGTAACTTACCTGATATTTAGCAACAATTCGCAACAACAAGCACAAACTCTATTAATGTTGTCTTTACAAATTCGGAGCTCTGCTACCTATGCGCCGCAGATTACGTAGGAAGAAAACTGACTTATCTCTCCATCTCTACTTTACCCTTTGTGTGTGAGTTGACAGGCTGGATCTTCTTCTACTATTTTTTATTTTTGTTATGCATGTGTAGAGAAAGTAACAAGGGCATTCGTTTTTCCTTTGTTTGTGCCTACATATGTGCTGGTAAGGTAGAGATGAGTGACGTGCATATGTATATATATATATATATATATATATTTGTATATGGAGCGAAGAGTAAATAGAGAGGAAATGAAGAAGCAATATCTTGTTGTCTTGCTCATAGAAGAATGCAAAAAAAAGAGATGACTAGAGGGAGATGGGAAAGACAGGAGACTAGATTGGCTGATGAAAAGAGTAGGATCACAACCCTTATATAGCTGACCAGGAAGTCTAAAAAGTGAGGGAATGTGAACCAGAAGGAATATAAACTTATTTATTAATGAAGATACTTAAACCGTTTAATTGAATACTAGAAAACTAAAGGTTAGGAAATACGTAAAGATAAACTTATTTATTAAACAAATTAAGGAAATATGGATAGACGCAACCGAGTAATATATAGAGTCGGGAAATACGCAAGGACAAAACTAACTTATTAACTAAAGTCAGAAAATATGGAAAGATAAAACCGACTTAGTAAATAGAATATGAAAAGATAAAATTGACGTCTTAAATTAAGTAACAACAATTATAGTATTAAAGTAAGTAACAAAAGTTAAATTAAAATCATTCATAGCCTTTAAAACATATAATATTTATATAATTTCATTTTTAATAAACAAAAGTACCATATTAATAAAAACATGAGGATCATTATTATGACATAAAATTACGATCGACCTATTTTAAAACATGTTATTTTATTAACACGAATTATCTTATATATGCTCGTAAATTATAGTATAATACCATAAACTATATATTATGCTCATGAACTAATATACTCATAAACTATATAATAGATGTATTTAAATCAACAATACCCTTTGAATCATATCATTATTATTATTATTACTTCATTTTTAATTAATAAATATACCAAGCTAGCTAGAGAAATACAAGGATCATCAATACGAAGATAAAAATCACCACTACCATAGTTTTTAAAACAGATTATTTATTAAACGCATTGTCTTTATTAAATACTGTATAATATGGTCGCAAACTATATAATATATTTGTAAACTAGACAATAAACGTATTTAAAATTTAGGGGTATTTCAGAAAATACCAAAAGATGTCACCGGCATATGGTAAAACTAACTTATTAAGTGTATGTAATAAAATCAACACTATCATATTATAAACAAATAAATACATTAAAATAATAGAAAATACACATGGATCACATTATGACATCAAAATCATAACCGACTTATTTTCAAAACGGATTATTAATTAATACGAACCACCTTTATTAAATACTATATAATGTGCTTGTAAATAATATAACGTACTTATAAACTATATAATATACTTGTAATCCATATAATTTAAATGTAAACTTTATAATATATTGATTTTAAAATTTAGGGGTATTTCATAATTTGGCTTAGGTGAGTTACGACTATATAGTTTCATTATACTAGCATTACACACCATTTCTATACTTTACAATTCAAATGGCACCAATTCCAACACCTCTTCTCGGCATTAACCCCTTGTTATAATATCATAAATATCAGAGTATTGAAGTGTAGTTTAGGTAGCATTACCTTATTTTGTCATCAAGGGATCTTCTCCAGCCAGCTGCACTATCTCACGGTATGTAGGTGAATGTAGTTTAAGTGAGATTCGCATGGCGTTTTCCTGTTTATACTTCACGTAGATCCATAACTTAGTCACTAGCTTACCTTGTTAATTTTGACCTCTCCTTTAGTGGTAAGTTCCCTGCTACCGTGGCCATTCAAGGGTGAGGGCAACCTCAGTAGTGTCACCGCATATGCAGGAAAAGAACAACTCCATTAATATATCTTCATCGGTAGTTGTTCAAGGTATTAGTTGTACATGGATTTTTTTTTTTTGCAGTTTAAGAGGGTGGTTCTTACCTTGTGGAATTATAGAAACACAGCTGGCATTCTCGGTGAACTGGAACACAAGTAAGTGATCCAAGTCCATGAAATGTATCAGAAGAAAGAGCTTAAAAACAAAATGTTACTTTCACCGGGTTTTTTTTCCTCTGTTTGCTTGATGTCATTGCTGTGTGGTGCAGATGATCGAGGTGACATTGTTCTGCTCAGAGGAAGGTTGTAACCCTTTTACAACTGGCGTAAAGAAGGGGTTTAAAACAGAGTTGAAGTAGTATTGTTCATCCGAACAGAACAGAGGGAGAAATGGTGTTTCATGTCATTTTGCTTACCAGATTTTTTACCATGCTGTTGTTGGCTGATTCAGGGCATTTTTGCTCAAGAAAAACTGGAAGAACTCCTTCAATAAGTGTACATAGAAGGGTTTAAAGAGGGGTTTAATAGTGGTGCATTAATTCTGAACAAAAAGTAAGAAAACGTGGAACTCATGCGGTTTCCATTTTTTTTCTTACCTCACTTGACCAGATTGTTGCTAGTTGTTTCATGACGTTTCTTTTTGCTCAAGAAAACTGGAAAAGTCACTCACAACTGGCACAGGGAGAGGGGAAAACAATGTGAAGAGCAACAGTTTCTTTGGCATGGAACCGACAGAAAAGAAGCATGGAATTCATGCACTTCCTCACCTTGTTTTTCCTGGTTGGTTTGGTTGTTTCATGCCGGTTTTTACTTATTCAAAGCTGGCGCAAGAAGAGAGTTCAAGGAGGGCTGGAACTCCTTGTTTTCACCTTGCTGATGCTAGCTTTTTTTTTAATGATCCATGTTCATGCTCACGGTTTGGCTATGAAGAGAAGTGGGTGGTGATTCTTCCTTTTCTGTTCTGGTGCAAGAAATGAGGTAGGAGTCTAGCTGTAACACCATGGATTTTACCTCAAAAGATAGCTTATGGAAATACGAATCTAACGGAGCAAATGGAATCAAAAACGGACTTCAAACTAGTCCTAAAAGTGCAAAACAAAGACGGTCCGAACTTGTGTCCGGACGTCTGACGTTCGGACATAAGCCGAAGAAAATACACTGCGAAAAACCATTTGTCCGAACTTGTGTCTGGACATTAACGTTCGGACACAAGTCGAGAGTTGGAAAAATGAAAAGCGACGACGTCCGAACTTGTGTCCGGACTTTGAAGTTCGGACACAAGTCGAGTTTCAAAATCCCGAAAATCTTTTACGCGCGTCCGGACATTGGTCCGAACTTGCAAGTTCGGACATAAGTCGAGACTTGCAAGTCGAACTCGTCCTCGCATGCTGTCTGAACGCTGAAGCTCGGACAGATGTCCGGACACGACTAAAACAGCGAAAATCCTCAAACTCTCGAGGCCTGTCCGAACATAGATGCCGGATGGACGTTCGGATAGGTCCCTAATTGCGAATTCATGGACAAAAATCAAAGCAATAAGTGAGTAAAATTCATATGAAACCAAGGGAAAGTTACCCAAAGTATGTGTTAGCTGAAATGCATCTTTACCTTGAAAACACACAGCGAAAACCGTTTAAATACCAAGGTGTTACCGCCACATCCAGTCTCTGGATGCTCAGGCTATTTAACTAAAACCATCAATCAAACAATCAATTATGTCAAAGGAATACGCGGAAGCTCATAAGCCTATTATCATTATTACCAAATAAACTTGTCAACAAACTTTCCAATCCACCAAGTGTAATTCTGAATCATAAACGTTAAGGGAAAAATATTCAAGTAAAAACAATATCGCTCAAAACATTGTCCTGATAAATTAAGCCATCCTAGACTAAGTGATACGCGTCCCCATTCCCATTTTAGCACTCAGTACCTGCGATCAGAAAACAAACAACAACAAAAGCACGAAGGGATCGCGAAATCAGCAAAACTGAGTAAACTCCATCTCATTATGTAAAATACATTTTGAAAGCAATTTGATATGTTAAATAAACCGATTTAATAACAATCGTAACCAAAACAATTTACAGCGCAACAAACACAATTCCATTGGGAGTCTTCAACAAGAATAACCACATTAATATCCAGATAGTCACAAACGGACTGAAATACCAAATACCCTCACCCTAAGTCCTTAAGTGTGCACACCCCCTATGAATCATCAGTCCATAGAGTAGATCATAGAGCTTAACTGCAGTCATTGTATGCAGCGCATATATATATATATATATATATAAATGTAATTAATTCATGCTCAGGGTGCAGAGAACCAACATGGTGAATCAGGGAGCACCAAGAACTCCAAACAAACAAATTCAGTGAAGAACTCCCAAACCAAACCGTTTCCAAATTCAGAATACCACAATTTTACAATAGTGAAGAGATAACCAAATCTCCAACAGAGTTTCTCAAAACCTTTTGTGACAAAAAACAATCCACATCAAATCCCAAACAATGAGAACATAATTTACCTGGAATAATCTCCTCAAGAATTCACTCCTTAGAATCGGTAGTGGCAACCGTCAGCGATGTAGACAGAGTCCAACGAATTCCTAATTGGCGCCAGGGAATCGATTAGACCTCGTCAGGAAGATAGAGTGAAATTGTCAAGAGCTTGAGGGAGGGAGAAACGTGAATGTATTAATCAAAGTATAAGCGTAGAATAATGACGTGAATTTTGAGAAGCTGGGAGAGGAAGAGCGTAACGGCGGCACGATGTGAATGAAGAGTAGTGGAGAAAGTCAGTCTTTTAAATAGAAATAATTTGTATAATAAAAGAAGATCAACTGATTTAATAATTGAAGACTTATGTTAAATGACATAAATATATTAAATGGCTAGAGGAGAGTTCTAACAATTAGTATTTAAAATATAGAAATTATTAACTTTAGGAAGATCAGTAGAAGGATCGAGATAAATAGTAATGTAATTTAGAAAGAAATAAATCCATAATTCAAAACAATAGCAGAACGTGGTTTACGTTGTAACAAGATAATGATGAGAATAAAATATCTAAGAAATAATTAATAAACATTTATTGATAAGGGAGTAAGTTAGAAATAAATAAGGATATTGCCAAATAAGTCAGAGATTTTAGCAGAAGGGAAACAACTGCGTTCAAGAGATGAGTCTAAAATACTAATAATAGAATTATTGAGAGAAGAATAAGGAGAGTTAATAAATAATAAATCAGAGTAGTCAAATAGGATTTGAACTCTTGAAATCAAATAATTACTAAGAGAAAGTCAAATTGAATTTGAACTCTACGTATTAAGATTAATAAGCTGAAAAGAAATACTAGGATTGTATTTTGGAACTTAAATAACGTTATGAAGTTAGGGAGATGAAGTAATATTTATATGGTATAATATCGGAAATATTGCTAAGGTTAGTAAAGGCAAAACATTATAAATAATTGTAACATTTTAGAGAGAAGGATTAATTTAGTATAAGGATGTCGTTTAATTTCCCTGGGCCACTTTAATACTAATCTCGGACGTATTAATTCTTACTATATACTATATTATTCCTAACGCGCAAATTGTGGGTATTTCATCTCATCCCCCTTAAAAGAAAGATTCACCATCGAAGCTAAAACTCACTCTTAACGCAAAGCTGACTACTTGGTACTGGCTTAAGTTGTTACCTGATTGAAGAGCTGTGGGTACTTCTTCTTCATCTCCTCCTCCACTTCCCACGTAGCCTCTTCCGTCCCATGATTAGACCATAAGACCTTGACCATGCGAGTGGACTTCGATCGGGTCTCTCTGGTCTTAGTGTCCATGACCCTGATGGGATACTCCTCATAGGATAGGTTCTGCTCTAGCTCCAGAACCTCGGGCTGCAACACGTGCGAGGGGTCAGGAATATACCGCTTCAACTGGGACAAGTGGAAGACGTTGTGAACTTCTCCAGCTCACAAGGAAGTGCTAAACGATATGCCACCTCCCTAATCCTCTCTAAGATCTCGTAGGGTCCAACGAACTTGGGACTGAGCTTCCCCTTCTTCCCGAACCTGGTTACCCTTCTCACATGAGATACCTTCAAGAGACTCGGTCTCCCACCTCGAACTCCACCGGTCTGTGCTTAAGGTCGGCATAGGACTTCTGCCTGTCTTGAGCTGCCTTCATTCGACTCTAAATGATCCAAACCTGATCCATGGTCTCCTCTATCAACTGTGGTCCCAAAACAACAGTCTCGCTGATGTCGCTCCAGCACACTGGTGTTCTACATCCTCCCATACAGAGCCTCGTAGGGACCATCTAATGCTGGTGTGGTAACTGTTGTTGTAAGAGAACTGAAACTCGCAAGCGCTCGTGATGCGTCCCAACGTGTCGTGGAAGTATCGTGGACTCTAATAAAACTTGATATACGAGAGGCAACTATTAAACTGGAAAACACATTTCGATTGAGAATTTACACACACGAAATTCACTCAACCTCCCTTACCCCACACACGGACTCCCGGGACAGTTTCGACTTTACCCCTAAAGTCATCAACCCTCTCCTGACTATCGGCCTACGGTTCACCGACCGTTCCCGACCTGTCGTGTAACACCCCTAATCCTAAACCTGTAACGTCGTAAGTCGTAGCATAATAAATAACAAATCGCAGCGGAAAATAAAACTACCTACCTTGGTGTTACACGCCGTCACTCACCTGTGAGTAACAAGGCAATCCTTACTTTTTCCAACAATACAACTCCTCACGCTGTGATGAACAGATACTGAGCACTCTAATTATTACAAACCAAATCCAACTAAATGAGCAACTAACTGAATATAACAACCTTCTTAATACAATACAAATAAATCCAAAGGTGTTTGTTGAAACACATCAGCTACCCCCGTGTCCCGCACTCCGGCTTGAGTCTTCTTCAACAACCTGGAAGTTTTGGCCCATTGAAGGGCTCAACAATCGAAATGCTGGTATGCTAAATGTAGTCTTAAATCATTTGGATTCCTTAAGTCGTTTTAGCCATCTTGATATTAGATTCGTTACATAAAATACCGGTTTACAATGATACAGTAAAGACTGTAAACATTTAACAAACACATAACAGATCACCTGTAAACATTAGTGTACAATAGTACACAACACCAACAACCACACAACAATAATCCATAGCAATAACCAATAAGCACACATTAATAATCCCTAACAATAACCAATAATCACACATCAATAATCTATAACAATCACCAAACAAGATACGTGTATTAAATTGTACTTGTTAGTTAGCCACTTGGCCCTTATCCTTTAAACCAATCATTTAACCTTTCCAATTAATTTCCACCTCAAGTGTCATGTCAAGTCAAACCTTAATAACTTATTAATGGACGAATGTCCCCTGTGTTCCATTGGAACTGTTTACCAGCTGACCCTATGGCCCTGGTTAATTGACCGATCCGGTCGAACCTGTGCACCAACGGCAGTGCCCTCCGCCATCCCCGTATGTGGCTGATGGATTTCCTTTGAGTGACTCTCCATTGAAGTCTCTCGTAGTGATCACAATGCGCAACCAGAAAGTCGGAACAGTCTGGATTCCTCTCTTTATAAGTTAGCCCTTTTTGTCAGTGACATAATAACCAATTCTTGAGTTAAGACTATAACAGTTGACCATCAGTTAGGTTTAACAATACCTAAAGGTCAGTTAGTCTTTTTCCAGTTTAGATGTATAAACTTCCAGTCATAAGACGTTCGCGTAAAAATACAACGTAACAAAGTTGAGCAATACAGTATACAATATCATTCACATAAAATCATAGATATCGCTCTTAAACAATTAACACATAATGCCTGGACCTTAGGATAATCCTTAGGACATTCAGACCACACAATTAACATACCGTTCACCAAGTAACTGCTAGCTTGACAATTCCTGTTCAGTAGTTCCTTCTCGTACGCTGTTATTTAAACATGCAATATCGGGTAATATTAATACAACTATTCACTAAATATTACAGTATTGTCACTGTAGAGTTTATTTACGTAGTATACTAACTCCGTATGTTCTTTAGTTCCCCCTGTTATTTTAACAGTGGTTCTAGGTAGTTCAACAGTTCGTTATTTTATGTGATATTCACATGTGATAATGAATTTCCACCTTGTGGTAAATTCCTATTTCCTTATTTATAAACTCATAATTGTTCCCACTTATTCTTTATATTATATCCCTTGGTCATTTTTATTATCACCACAATTATTTTATAAACTTTATATTATACTCCATAATCTACCATAATACATTATATTACCTAGTTTTACTTCCTTTCCTTAATAAATTACAAAACCAACCTTATTAATTCGGTATTTATATTTTATACCCAACAACTATATGAATTACTAAATAATCACATATAATTTCCGGTGATCATAATTGATCCCATTAACTTTTACAACCTACCAAATAACCATATACTTTTATATTTGTTAAATACCCATATTAATTTTCGGAAATCGTAAAACAAATATATTAACTTTTATAAATTGCTAAATAACCTTATAACTTTTATAATTCACTAATTACCCACATTAACCTTTGTAATTATTAATTAACCACATTACCTTTTTAATTTACCAAATATCCACCTTAACTTTTGTAAATTACAATCTTATTATACCAACTTTTATAAATTACAAATAAACCCCTTAACTTCCGGTTTTCACTTATATTTTCCTTTATTCACTTTTAAACCCCAAAACTTTATATAAGTTACATATTAACTTATAATCCATAGTTTAAATATTTTATTTCTTTAAATAACCGAAGTAACCCATATTTTTCTTAAATTATGATTTCGCCCCAAACCAATTCGGTTTTACATAGGATCTTCCATAAATTACATATTCACCCCAGACTTTCATAAACTTAATATTTATATGTCATTTAAATAACCATATTTTTGGTCAACACTTTGACCAAGACTTAATTATATTAATATCACTTATAATAATACCTCATAATATAATAATTAATTCATTTCAACTCAGTTCACCTCTTATCTTCCCAATAATCACAAAATAGTCCCAAAACCTTATAAATTGTTATTTTAACACTTAACCACTTATTTAAATTCACCAAAATTTCATAATATTATTCCTACCTTATATTATAATATAAGTATACCAAACAACTCCTTATGTTCTCGGTTTTCATATTTTGTACACCATACTTCTCAAAATTTATATTTTTGCCACCTAACTTATTTAACTAACCATTTAAATACTTGTAGCTATTTTTAATGTTCCCAAAATTTATAATATAAGTTAATACACTTATATATTTCGAAAACCACCCAAATATATATTAACTCTCGGCTTTATATACTTTTACTATATAGTTTTAAAACTTGATTTTAAACCTTATAATAAATACATATAGATGTATATAAGCCATATAACACTTCCAAAAATTATGCTAATGACTTAGAATGATTATAAACTCAAAATAGAACAAATAACTCTTAGGTATTTCGGTTTGCATATATATGTATCTTAATTAATTTTTGTGACACATAATTATACCTTAAGGTAATAATCTTACCTTATATGTTATAAATTATTTTCTTGCCATTATATCCCATAGTATTTTTGGCCTTAATTATTTAGAGGTTATGTATAATTTTCTACCAAAGTTTGAAGCTTAAATCAAGCTTAAACTTAATGAACCTTAATTATATATACTTACTCCTTAAATCAAGACAATTCTTGTACTTGATTTCTCCTTGAATTCCAAGCTCTCCAAATGCTATTTTGATGTAGAGATTTCGGCCTCCTTGTACATATTAGGAGATCCATTTGTTAGACTTCTAACAAAAATTATAAATGAGATTTGGAGTAGTTTTACAAGAGTTTACCTTAGAAATTTAACCAGGTATTTTTGGTACACCTTGAGATGGTTGTAGATCTAAATTTCCTTCATGAAATAATGAAGAGAATATGGATTTAGAAGTTTATAATTTTCGAAAATGATTTAGGTAATTACTTAGGATTTTTCAACATGAAAATATACCTTAACTTGATCTTGTTGTTCCTTGTGTTGTTGTTGAATTTAGGAACCTCCTTGGAGCATCTTACCTTGGTGAAAATTGTAAGAATTCCTAGGATGATTCTTGCTTCAAGACTTAGTAGATTTAACTAGGAAATTGCATAAAAATGGTGTTAGAACTTAGATCACCATTAATGGAGCTTTGAAGCTCTAAGGAATTAATTGACAAATGAAGAAGGAAAGAGAGGGTTGAAGAAGCCTTACCAATCGGCCATGAAGAATGGCAAAGGAAGAATGAGTTTAACTCACGTATGAATAAGAAGGTAGGCAAGGCAAATTGTAAGGATTTTCTTGTGTTAAATTAATGCTAATTTTACTAGTCTTTGTATTTAATTTATTCATAGACTTTTGGCTCAATAATGTCCTTAATTGATTGCTCTCTTTCGGCTGGGTGGAAGAATTAATGGAGCTTATTTGACAATGGAAACTAGAAGACAAGGAGTAAGGTAGTATATGTCTCCTTTGATTTTTCCTAATCTACTTTGTCTTTGTTCCTCCCTTATATTTACGGTATTATAAGAGCATACATGACACCGATTTTTCTTTGTTTTCGAGACATAAGATCATGCTATGTTTGCTAGGTAACTAGGTAATGCATTTCTTTAGAATTTTCCATGCTTGATCAATAATGCTAATATTGTCTTCTTCCTTGTAGGTGTGCGGCAATGGAGCATGTGGGCAGCCTTAATTACTTGTAGTTTATAGACAATTAGTGGTATAGTTAGGTTTATGTCTTTCTTTGATTAAATATAAGGCAACCAGAGCTCCTTTCCCTTGAATATAATCGGTGGTCACATGTTACAGCAAGGCTACTCAATTATCTTAGACTAAACTAGTACAACAAGTGGTAAAGTAAATCTTGTTTTTGTTGTATTTTAATTCATTACTTTTCATATACTAATGTCTTCTTGCTTTCCCTCCTGTAGGTACACGGTAATGGGAATCCTTTGACTGCAATTAATTGTTACCTTATCATATAATATATTCTAGATGAGTCGCATTAGCATAAGACAATTTTTTTTTTTGTAAAAACTAGTCAAAATCTACCCAAAATGGCGCCCTCCTTGGTGAATAATTGGGACTGATTTTTGATTTGATTTTTGTTACACTATATTGTACTAAGATCATAATAATATGTGTAATAGGTTCCAGCATTTATTTGGTACATTTATGTGATGGAAAAAGATGAAAGTTTTAAAATAAAAATGCTGATTTTAGGTACCTTTTTGATGATAAAATAGCCCCCACTTGTACTATGAATTTAGTACTTCCATTAATTGATTTAGATGTTCATTTTATCCCCTTTTAATATTATCAATTCATGGCTCCTCAAAAACTTCAAGGCAATTGCGTAAAACGCATTTTTGTGACACCCGAAGGTGCGTTTTTGTGCTTTAAGGGTTTTTCTAGAAATTAATTAGTCTCTATGAGTTCCAAGTGTTTATTGACATTGTTTATAGTCATAATAATATGTTAAGGTGTTACATTGAGTTATATGGGGTTATATAAACTCGTAACTCAATTTTCGGGCTACCGAGACACTCCCGGGTCAAAAAGGAGCGTTAAGAAATTTCCCCGAGCTCTTTGTTTATTTTTGAAGAAGTAGCTTAGGAATTCTCCTTATAATTATGAATAATTATTTTAGGAACTCTAAGAATAATTTATATAGGACTTCGTGCCACCTTGGCACTCCTCCTAGGCATTCCCGGGCCTTTATGGGGCCCACATCGGGAACTTCCGAGAACTTTGTATTTAATTGGGAATTTAGCATTAGAACTTCATCTTATATATTTATTAGAGTGTTATAGTGTATTTGGAATGAAGTGTAAAGCTTTACTCTATTTTATAAAGTATTTCCGGGACTTTCGGACCTTAAGGGCCCTTAAAGGAACTCCCCGTCGTTTTGTATTTCCACTCTGTTTTAACTGAGGACTTGTGTTTTAAAGGTCATAAAATGATCCTTGTTTAACTTCATATGAGTGTTATAGTTTATATAACTTGGTTAGCTTAAGGTCGGGCTTTAACGCTCGTTTATGACCTTAAGGAGTTTAGGTGCGTTTTAACGCCTAACTGTTTATATTCTTTTCTCGGGGTTTAATAATCCCCCCAAATCATATATATTTCCCTTTATTTGATTATTTAAAGGTTAGGGGTATTTCAGTCTACCCCCCTTAAAAGGACTTCGTCCCGAAGTCATAACTTCTACTTACATATCCTATGGAATCAAGTTCCTCGTATCTATTCCTGTATACTTATCATTCCTGGGTGTCAATACTATATTGACCCCTCTATATTCCATCAGTAATCTGAGTGTATACAATTCGTACATACACATAATCTTGCTCATGGCAACAATGTAATCATAGCATAAGTAACTTGATAAATACTGTAAGGTAAGTACGTGTACTTTATTAATCATCTAAGTGTTACATAGAACACATAATTATCAAGTGTTACTTAGAACACAACAATAACCATCCAGATGTTACATAGAACACATCAATAATCATTCAACCAAGTGTCACGTAGGACATAACACTAACCAACCATCCAACCAATTGCACACATGCGCAACAATCAAACACAAATAGCCATACACAAAACCAGTACAGACTGCAGATATGCAAGTCGCATGTGGTGCTCTACCCCCCCCTTAAAAAGGGTTACGCCCACGTACCCCACAAGTATACACAAAAACTAGGAGTGAATTGCTGGATACTTGTCTCGCATGGAGTCTTCTAACTCCTATGTCATCTTCTCAATGTCGTGGAGTCTTCTAAAATGCGAACTGGGGTCTACTCATATCTAAGTGTAGGATCTAGCTCGAGTGTCTCGGGCTCTAAGATATGTGATGGGTGAGGCACATACTACTTTAGCTGAGAAATGTGAAACACATTGTGCACTCTCCCAAGGTCAACAGATAAATCTAATCCGTAAGCTAATGGGCCCACTCGCTCCGTAATAAGTACGGTCCTACATACTTCGGGCTAAGCTTGCCCTTCTGCCCAAATCTATAAATTCCCTTCATAGGTGAAACTCTAAGGAAGGCTCGATCGTCTATTGTGAATTCGAGGTCCCTCCTTCTGATATCAGTATATGACTTTTGTTTGTTTACGGGGTATAGCCCCCAAGAATCTATGCATTCTCTGACATGTTCCATAGTGCATTAGTATGCTTTTATATCTGAATCCCGTATGTATGGGTGAAGGTGATCTATTATCTTGTACATTGTCAATATTATTTCATGGCGTGTTTAAACTATTTGTGTATAACACACTTCCATTAATCGCCTCTTAGTTGTAATCGTCGGCGCTCGTGTCTTTATTATTAATATTGGGCATACTTATAATCCCTATCTTTAGGTCATTATCTTGTGATTCTGGTATTTGAGTTTACTGTCGCCATATACGGTTTTCATTTTCAATGTAAAGTATGAGCTACGGTTGAGCCGTGCATCTTATGTATATTATAGAAATATTTCTTGATATTATTGATTCACCAATTGTCGGTAGTACATACATGATTATTATCGTCTGTTCATCAGGTACCACAGTAGGGTTCCTGTTAAGGTTTCTAACAAGGTGCAGTTTCCTCTCTATTGAATATGTTCTTGCGGTTGAGAATCAACTCATGTGAGTATTAGTATAATGTTTCTACTCTTGATATTCTACCATGTTTATAGGTAGATTCCTATTTAATATATTGGGTTTGAATTTATAAAGAAAGACATGGAAGTCGATCTTTCCTTCCAGATGGCAATTTGGCCATAACTTAGAAGGTAGCTTGATAATACTTTTATTATAGGTAATTTTCTCTTGATCTCATATTTAATTTATTAACATAGTTCATGGAACAATAATAGTTAGTATTTCCCTCATAATTGATTATTTTTCCGACATATACGGAGTTGTTCTAGTTGCTTAATCCCTTCAGGGTAATCTGGACAGCTTAACTCTTAATTTACATCTTCCACATCTCATATACTTATTAGTCAAATTTTATATAAGATTTAAGAATAAATACTTACGTACCACAGAAATATTTGTGACCACTTGTAAGGAGTCTCAGGAATCATCCAACCCTGATGGGGTCAGCGTCAGTGTTGAACTATCCTTCCACACCATTTTGTGTTTGGTTTTCCCTTGATCTGACCAGGATCAAGTTCGACCTCCCACGTCAAATATCAAACAACCACATAATTGTCATTTTCCAGATTTTATCTTATCGAACTTTGTGACGTGGTGAGTACTACATTTTCTCTCCTGACTACTATATAACTATCTCAATATCTGTTATAACCTATACTCAAATCTAGTGTATTCCCAAATCCCCGGTACCATATTCCCTTGATCTTCAAATCATCAAGCGGGGACGCCAGTTTTTTCCTCTTGGCAAAAAAGGTACAATTCCTTGTTAAAGCATCTAGGCTCATCCTGTCTAATAAATCATATCCATTCTCATTTCAACGTTTAAATCCATCATAACAAGTAATAATTCCGTCATGGACTGCAACCTTAGAATACTCTCTTCTCTTTAAAAGGTTTATCTATATTTCACTTATCAGGGCTTGATTATTGCCTATACTTGATTATCATCACTTGGAGCAAGGACAGTCACAGTTAGGCTTCAAGAAAAGTTCATAACTCCATCCACAATTACAGTTCCATAAAGTACTATTTACTCCGCCTTATAGCTGGCTTTCTTATTTCATCTAAACTCCATAAATTAGTGAACCATATGTTCAGCCTAGGTTAAGTATCTCTTAATATTAGTACCATCTCAACTAAGGGTTTCCAGTTTGAATCCTACGGTTTGGTAATAGGACAATCAAGGCTATTGTTCGTTTCTATCTCTAGAAACGTGGTTAATCCACAAACTCAATGGCTTCCAAAATAGGTCGATTAGGTGTATCAAATAGAGAATTTAGAATCACAGGGGTAGCATATAACGTTAGGAAATTTACGGGTAAAAACAATTGTTACAAGCCAAGGGGTATGTCTTTTACTTTTAAATATAACTTCCACTCACTTTTAGTGTATGTATTAATTAAACTCATAATATAACTTTTACTATCTTCATTGTAAGTGTCAAGGAGAGTTATCGTACCATGTTTATATTAATATTTATATAAGGGGTAACCTTATTTGATTTCTTGCGCTCTTTATTCGCATTCATATTGAGCTGTCATAGTAGGACATATGCTCGTATATAACCATAAGGATAGTGTATGACATGTGCCTAAAAATAGGGTAGGTATATTAATGGTACCTAGCCCTCTGAAAGTATCAATACTCCTCAACGTTTTAGGTTTACAACCTCCAAGTTATATGTATTGCGTAGCATTTAGTATTGCTAATTAGGTAGCTCTCACGACTTCAGAAAATATATATTCAAAAATTGGTTCTCTCTTCATAAATAAGAGTCCTGCACTGTTATATATTGGTACTAGCTGTGACCCTTGGTATTTGCTCAGGTATTTAAAACCCGTGCCTAACCATGATGGATGTTTAATTATATATTTTGAGATTCGGTTTCTCTATTATCATATTTCAAGGTTTTGCACCATCTTCTCTCGAAGTTAATAAAGGTGTAAGATTTTTCTAGTCCCACAAGAGGTGTAAGCTCGGTGCCTGGGTATCCCATAAAATTCCAGTGTTTACTCTTACGTGAACTCTTTTGACAATTCATGTAGTCTTAAGTATTCTATATTAATTAATGTATTCCTTTTTTTATGACATCTGCTCGTCATTTAGGCAGGTCATAAATTGGTAGTTACTGTAAGTTGGACAATGAAACGCCCTTCGGCGGATCAAGCAAAAACTAACTTACTATTCCTCACCGTACTATCTCACACCATATATCCCAATACTCTTAATTTCCATGGTACACTAATCTGGATTCTCCACCAAATATCAAGCGTCTCTTAACTTTAAAATAATTTTGTTCGCCTTATCATCCTCTCTTATCACCATATGAAACTCAACATCATCTCCCTGTGGAGAATGCTACAACTAGTGTCCCAATCCTTACCCATACTCATCAATATAATTTAAGTTTTGATCCACTCCTATATCATGGAATATAAAATCCTCAAAGGCTTATCCCCAGTTCTACATTCATTTATAATAGTTATTTGTTCTTATAGTTAAGTTATTTCTTGAGTAGGATCATGGCGGGTCAAATTACTTGGCCTTTGCCTCTGGATATTCCCGACCTTCGCTCATAGGCTCAGGTGACCTCGGTCTCATAGGTAAGGGAAAACAAATATCGAAGTATCCTATTAGGTGAGAGGTTACCTAAGTTAGGTCTCTCTAAATTTTGATACTTACTAACACATACAAGTCTCATCGACTGTTAAAAACACACATTCAAGCATTATGCATTTGGTTTAAGTTCTAGGCTTACCGGTTTCGTGCTGAGCGCTAGTCTCAGCGCCTGAAGTTCCAACTGTATACGGGGTGTTTCTTCATGGAACTATCTCCTTTCCTTCTGACTTCGGATGAGGATGGTTGTCCTGCCGGTCCTCTAGTATAGGTGTTGTTCTGCGGTGCCTGGCCTCCTCTTGGTCCGCCAGCCTCATTAGCTGGTGTTCTTTGTGAAACTTCTAGATCCCTTGTATACTTGGCTCCCTGGGTTGGAAAAGCATTCATACTCCTGTGACATTCCTTTTTGCAATAGCGGCACTCCACCTTCCTTCCTGCGCAATCTACGCCTGGGTGATTCTTTCCACATCGTTTACAGTAATAGTGACGTCGGGTTGGCTTATTGCCTCTAGGTGGTGTTGTTCTTAGTGGCTGAGCATCAATAGCTGGGCCGGTCAGACGAGGGATCTGCTCCTTCGTCTCCTGACCATGGAAATCCTTCCGCCCCTTCCTCTTATCAAAGACTTTCTTCCCCTTCTTGCAGTAACCGCCAGAGGTTGCCCCATCATCATCTCTTCAGTACTCTTCCTTTTCTTTCTTCCTGTGTCAGAATAGTCGACTTCTGGTATATAGTCCAACAAACTAGTGATCCGCGCGTAGTACTGGTCAACTGTTTGACTCCCTTGGATCAAGGTCTCGATCTCCTTCCTTTTCTCTGTTTTAGGTGTTCGGGGTAGTACTTCTCCCGCAACACTTCTACAAACGCTGTCCATCCAAAGTCTGGTGTAACTCTACGGTGGCCCTCCACAGACCGCCACCAAACGTCAGCTGCGTCCTTCAGGTTGTATGCGGCGATGTCGACTTTCTGGTCTTCTGGAACTCTGACAGCTTTGAACGCCTTCTGGTGCTCTGTAATGAACTCTCCAGTGCGGCGGGGTCCGGTTCCCTGAATAAGTCGGTACTCGCGTCTGCAACACTCTTCAACCAGTTGTTTCTCCGGGCCGCGGCGGGTGGGGTATGGCTCCCGTTAGTTGAGCTCTAGTTGCTGCGGGAAGACTGCCATGGCTGCTGCTAGGTCTGGTACCACCGAACATCTGCCGGTGTCTCGCCACCGCGTCCACTGCTGCCTCCACGTGGTCTTCCTCTTGTCGACATCTAAGGTAGTATATTATTATTTCTACTCGGTTGCTACACCGTATCACATACACAATCACAAACATGTAAGAAAGCTATCTATAGCCATAAGATATCCCTAGAATTTTTTTTCTAGGTCACGAATTCTCACAGACGTTTCCCGTATCCCAATATTCCTATGCTCATGTCCTAGACTCAGTATCCTTCATCAGAGCGGTACTCCGCTCTGATACCATTTTGTAACACCCCTAATCCTAAACCTGTAATAACGTCGCAAGTCGTAGCATAATGAATAACAAATCGCAGCGGAAAATAAAACTACCTTCCTTGGTGTTACACGCCGTCACTCACCCTTGTGGAGTACAAGGCATCCTTACTTTTTCCAACAATACAACTCCTCACGCTGTGATGAACAGATACTGAGCACTCTAATTATTACAAACCAAATCCAACTAAATGAGCAACTAACTGAATACAACAACCTCCTTAATACAATACAAAAAAATCCAAAGGTGTTGTTGAAAACACATCAGCTACCCCCGTGTCCCGCACTCCGGCTTGAGTCTTCTTCAACAACCTGGAAGTTTGGCCCATTGAAGGGCTCAACAATCGAAATGCTGGTATGCTAAATGTAGTCTTAAATCATTTGGATTCCTTAAGTCGTTTTAGCCATCTTGATATTAGATTCGTTACATAAAATACCGGTTTACAATGATACAGTAAAGACTGTAAACATTTAACAAACACATAACAGATCACTGTAAACATTAGTGTACAATAGTACACAACACCAACAACCACACAACAATAATCCATAGCAATAACCAATAAGCACACATAATAATCCCTAACAAAAACCAATAATCACACATCAATAATCTATAACAATCACAAACAAGATACGCGTATTAAACTGTACTTGTTAGTTAGCCACTTGGCTCTTATCCTTTAAACCAATCATTTAACCTTTCCAATAATTTCCACCTCAAGTGTCATATCAAGTCAAACCTTAATAACTTATTAATGGACGAATGTCCCCTGTGTTCCATTGGAACTGTTTACCAGCTGACCCTATGGCCCTGGTTAATTGACCGATCCGGTCGAACCTGTGCACCAACGGCAGTGCCCTCCGCCATCCCCGTATGTGGCTGATGGATTTCCTTTGAGTGACTCTCCATTGAAGTCTCTCGTAGTGATCACAATGCGCAACCAGAAAGTCGAAACAGTCTGGATTCCTCTCTTTATAAGTTAGCCCTTTTGTCAGTGACATAATAACCAATTCTTGAGTTAAGACTATAACAGTTGACATCAGTTAGGGTAACAATACCTAAAGGTCAGTTAGTCTTTTCCAGTTTAGATGTATAAACTTCCAGTCATAAGACGTTCGCGTAAAAATACAACGCAACAAAGTTGAGCAATACAGTATACAATATCATTCACATAAAATCACAGATATCGCTCTTAAACAATTAACACATAATGTATGGACCTTAGGATGATCCTTAGGACATTCATACCACACAATTAACATACCGTTCACCAAGTAACTGCTAGCTTGACAAATTCCTGTTCAGTAGTTCCTTCCCGTACGCTGTTATTTTAAACATGCAATATCGGGTAATATTAATAACAACTATTCACAATATTACAGTACTATCACTGTAGAGTTTATTTACGTAGTATACTAACTCCGTATGTTTTAGTTCCCCCTGTTATTTTAACAGTGGTTCTAGGTAGTTCAACAGTTCGTTATTTTATGTGATATTCACATGTGATAATGAATTCCACCTTGTGGTAAATTCCTATTTCTTATTTATAAACTCATAATTGTTCCCACTTATTTTATATTATAGCCTGGTCATTTTTATTATCACCACAATTATTTTATAAACTTTATATTATACTTATAACTACCATAATACATTATATTACCATAGTTATATACTTTCCTTTCTACTTAACTTCCTATATTAACACAAACCAACCTTATTAATTCGGTATTTATATTTTATACCCAACAACTTTATGAATTACTAAATAACCACATATAATTTTGAAATACCCCAAACCTTAATGTGTTAATTAAATGTATAATTATAATTTTCTAAGGCTAATTAAGTCTTTAAGATTATTGGTGAAGAAATGAAAACCAAAAAAAAAGAAAAAGAAATTGCGTAAAAGTCACAAAACGTGAAAATACGTATTAATTATTTTAGGAGGTACATAGCCTTCGTTAGAGTTATAAATATATTTTTATACCTTAATTACACACTGAGAACGTGTGGGAAAAAATCCCGGAAGAAAACGGATCCAAACAATACGTTAAAACGCTAACGGAGTCTTAAAGCGCGTTTTCGAAAACCCGAAAACGTGACTTTAAACAGTTAAATGACCCCGTAAAAATAATAGTTGATTTTGTAACAATAATTAAGCATTAATGGGAGTTTAATAACCATTAAAATTAAGGAATGAGAAAATTCCGGAAAAACGATCCCGGTTAGTGAATAGTGCTAAACCGGGCAAATAAACGAGCGTTTTCTGCTAAAAGACGAAAAACGCTCCAGCGTGTTTATAGTAGGGCCGATTTTATTAATGTAAACAGCTCACTCACATAAGACTAGTTAACTGATTAAAAAAGTCAAAAAAATTAAGGGACCACTTATACCCCTCTCCCTCTCTCCTTCCCTCATTTCTCTCTTTCTTTTCTTTTCCTCTATTATTTCTCCCAGCCGCCTCCTTCCTCCTCTCAACCGGTGGAGCTCTCCAACCCAAGCCAACAATGGCTTCTCATCTTCCTACTCATGCTCTAGCCAAATCCAAGCTCCAAATACAAAAACAATTACATATTTGAACTCTCCTCATCCTCCTCTACCTTTCCCTCTTTTCGGAATTTCAAAAGGATGGTTTCATCTCCATGGGTTTTCACCATTTGAGGAGAAAATGGCACCAATGAGAAGCTTGGAGTCTCCTCTTTCTTCTAAGGTAAAAATTTCCAAGAGAAAGTCATTTTCTCCTCCATTTCTCTTTTGGATATAATCAAATTGTCAATTGTTTTTTATCTTGATTCTTAGTTTTTCTCCATCTTAACCTTGAGCCTGGCTCCAATTGACCTTCAATGGTGGAGTAGTTTCCTTCTTGATTCAAGGGAGAAAATCCCTCTTTAAAAGCTTCAAAAGGTAAACCCTAATTCTAGCCCTTTGATTAAATTGAGTTTCTAAGGGTTTAGATAATTAATTGTGTATGTTTTGTGTTCATGAATGTTGGGATGGAGTTTGGAAACTCCATACCCTCTAAATTGATTTTGGAAGAGATGAGGAGCAAGAGGAGAATGTGAGAGACTTGTGAAATTAAGGTAAGGAATCCACCTTAAACCTTGTTATAATTGTTTAGTGTTTGGGATTGGGTAAAACAATTAATGAACCCAAATTGTGGATTAAAATCTGTGTTGGAATGTGTTTAATTGATGTTAGGAAAGGTTTGTGAATTAATGGTTGAATTGAGGGCCTTAAGAGCCAAATGTTTTGAGGATTGAGCTTATATGGTGGTTCATTGGGATTTTTGGTGTTTATGTTGGTGTTGATGGAATTGAGAATTGTTATGTGCTGTTTAGGACCCTTGAAAGGGTGTGGCTAGATTAGGAATGTAGAGGTTGTGTTTGATGAAAATTGATGAGGATGAATATGTAAAGATTAAGGGGAAGTTATGGCAAATTTTGGATGGAAAAACGATGTTGATGATGGTTAATGGTTGAGAGGATTTAGGTGTTAATTGGGATGTTTAATGTGGAAGGGATGGTTGTTTATGGCTTGTGAGACAAGGGGATGGTGTAGGTATATTAGAAGTGCAATTCTGGGTAGAATTTGCCTCTGTTTGCTGAAATTTTGGGTACGTCCGAACTTGGATGTTCGGACATGCCCCGTTGTTTTGTAAATTTTCCGAGTTTCAGTTGTGTCCGAACTTCCGTCCGAACTTGGAAGTTCGGACACTCGAAAATTTTTCCAGGCTAATTTGCTTCGACTTGTGTCCGAACTTCGATGTCCGGACACAAGTTCGGACGCCTGTAAATTTTCCTTGGATTTAGCCTCGACTTGTGTCCGAACTTGGAAGCTCGGACACAAGTTCGGACAGGTTGAAATTTGATTTGGTTTTTGCCTCGGCTTGTGTCCAAACTTCAAAGCTCGGACACAAGTTCGGACAGTCGACAGTTTTCACCCATTTGAGTCTCGACTTGCGTCCGAACTTCAAAGCTCGGACACAAGTTCGGACATAGGGTAATTTTGAGCAAAAATTTTGTTTAAGGGTAGGAAATGATACCCAATGATGGGGGATTAATATGTGATGATGTTATAAGGTTGTTAAGGATAATTTAAGTGAGTTATAATGGTAGTTGGGTGGTGAGAAGTTGTAATAAGAGTGTAAGTTATAAAACTACCGAACGGGGTTAAACAAGGGCGCATTAGTCGTAAATAATTATGTTACCCGATGTTAATTAAAGATAGTTATAATGTTACCAGTTGTTCAAAGAGTTCAAGGAACATGTGATGGCACATTAGAGTGCACCTTCGGTGACAGGTATGGTTTCTTGCAACCTGGTCTACGGATTACACCGGCTTGTATGCCAATGTGTTTTTCTGTGTGTTTGCCACTTGCAAGATAAGCATGAAATGAGTTTACAGTAATTCATTATTGTGGCGTAATTAATTCCGATACCGCTTAACCTTAGTTATGTGTGAAATAATAGTTAACCGACTTTAGGTTCACATAAGAAATCGGTATTCGGAATAAACGTCCCAACCCATGGGAACGTTCTAACTACGGCTATCCGTGCGGTAGTATATGTTGTGATTATGTGTGATGTATGGATTTGTTGGTGTTGTTGTTGTTATCGGATACAGATATCCATGTTTGTTAAAAGGGATATTACTCCCCTTATGTGTCTAACCGAGTTAGTAACACTATGTGATGTATGTATGTGATAAGTTCCATAAGGGAACCTCTAACTAATAAGTATATGTTATGTATGGAGAGGAATCCGGTCTGTTCTGGTCGCGCGTGTTGTTTGGGAGTTAATATATATATGTGAATTAAACTCCCATCCTGTTATGTTAGGGTTGTTTTCCTTCATCGGATTTCGACCTCCCACTAGCTTAGCCAAAGCTTACCTACCCGACCTCCCACATCGGGCTAGGAGGGAAATTATGTATAATGTTGGTAGGGTGTTGAAGCCTAAGTTCGTTTCGACTCCCTTTTGTTATGTACGGTTGTTCTTCCTCCTTGATTTACAACCACCCACAAGCTTAACCAAGGCTTACCTACCTCATCACTATTGGAGCTAGGGGGAAATTGTATATATTGTGTACGGTATATGAGGCCGCCACTCAAGTAAAGGTAATGTATGTATGTTGTGCTCGGGCTTATATCACCCCGACACTCCCTAAGTAAAGTTTATGTACTCTAAGAAGAGAGAAATTAAGTTGTGTATGTTGTTAAATGAAGTGTGTGGTTATATTGTGTGTGCTAACCCTGTGTGGTGTACCTCTAATGAAGTTGTGCCTTAAGCATGAAGTATGTGCGTGAGTTTGTGCATGTTGGAAATAAAATCAATCGCATGCTAAGACGACAAATAGTTGTGCGTGGCCCGGTAGCATGCGGGCTGCGGGATTACCATACCAGCAAAGGTGCTGACCCCCTTTGGGGGCCCCATTACTCTACAGGTACGAAGGAGCTGCAAGCCGTTCGAGAGTAGGACGGGTAGTTGTTGACATGGGTGGTCATTCAGATTGAGAATGTATTGTAGGTGTAGTAAGACCGAAATTGTTATCGGCATTAGTGTAAATACTCGGTACAGTTGTAAAGTAAGTGTACAATGAATGTTGGACATGGTACGGGATTAATGTGTAGTTGCTCGGAGTTTAGTCCATCAGACCGGTACAATGTATGATGTTAGCCTTGTTAGCCACGTGGGTGGCTAACGGCATGTAACACCAAGGAGTTAAGTTATGTTGTGAGTTATGATTTCCGCTGCAAAGTATTGTTTAAGTATGTTGTTGTAGTTGGTGTGTTACAAATTTCCGGTAATCATAATTGATCCATTAACTCTTACAACCTACCAAATAACCATATACTTTTATAATGTGTAAATACCCATATTAATTTTCGGAAATCGTTAAAACGAATATATTAACTTTTATAAATTGCTAAATAACCTTATAACTTTTATAATTCACTAATTACCCACATTAACCTTTGTAATTATTAATTAACCACATTACCTTTTTAATTTACCAAATATCCACCTTAACTTTTGTAAATTACAATCTTATTATACCAACTTTTATAAATTACAAATAAAACCCCTTAACTTCGGTTTTCACTTATATTTCCTTTATTCACTTTAAACCCCAAAACTTTATATAAGTTACATATTAACTTATAATCCATAGTTTAAATATTTTATTCTTAAATAACCGAAGTAACCCATATATTTTCTTAAAATATGATTTTGCCCAAACCAATTCGGTTTTACATAGGATCTTCCATAAATTACATATTCACCCCAAGACTTTCATAAACTTAATATTTTATGTCATAAATCATTTTAACCCAAAGTTTTGGTCAACACTTTGACCAAGACTTAATTTCATAATTAATACTTTAATAAACCCTTAAAATCATAAGTAATCGGTTTCACCTCTTATCTTCCCAATAATCACAAAATAGTCCCAAAACCTTATAAATTGTTATTTTAACACTTAACCACTTATTTAAATTCACCAAAATTCATAATATTAATTCCTACCTTATATTATAATATAAGTATACCAAACAACTCCTTATGTTCTCGGTTTTCTCATTTGTACACCATACTTCTCAAAAAATTTATATTTTTGCCACCTAACTATTTAACTAACCATTTAAATACTGTGTAGCTATTTTTAATGTTCCCAAAATATAATATAAGTTAATACACTTATATATTTCGAAAACCACCCAAATAATATATTTAACTCTCGGCTTAATATACTTTTACTATATAGTTTAAAACTTGATTTAAAACCTTATAATAAATACATATAGATGTATATAAGCCATATAACACTTCCAAAAATTATGCTAATGACTTAGAATGATTATAAACTCAAAATAGAACAAATAACTCTTAGGTATTTCGGTTTGCATATATATATGTATCTTAATTAATTTTTGTGACACATAATTATACCTTATGGTAATAATCTTGCCTTATATGTTATAAATTATTTTCTTCCATTATATCCCATAGTATTTTCGGCCTTAATTATTTAGAGGTTATGTATAATTTTCTACCAAAGTTTGAAGCTTAAATCAAGCTTAAACTTAATGAACCTTAATTTATATATACTTACTCTAAATCAAGACAATTCTTGTACTTGATTTCTCCTTGAATTCCAAGCTCTCCAAATGCTATTTTGATGTAGAGAATTCGGCCTCCTTGTACATATTAGGAGATCCATTTGTTAGACTTCTAACAAAAATTATAAATGAGATTGGAGTAGTTTTACAAAGAGTTTACCTTAGGAATTTAACAAGGTATTTTTGGTACACCTTGAGATGGTTGTAGATCTAAATTTCCTTCATGAAATAATGAAGAGAATATGGATTTAGAAGTTTATAATTTTCGAAAATGATTTAGGTAATTACTTAGGATTTTCAACATGAAAATATACCTTAACTTGATCTTGTTGTTCCTTGTGTTGTTGTTGAATTTAGGAACCTCCTTGGAGCATCTAACCTTGGCGAAAATTGTAAGAATTCCTAGGATGATTCTTGCTTCAAGACTTAGTAGATTTAACTAGGAAATTGCCATAAAAATGGTGTTAGAACTTAGATCACCATTAATGGAGCTTTGAAGCTCTAAGGAATTAATTGACAAATGAAGAAGGAAAGAGAGGGTTGGAGAAGCCTTACCAATCGGCCATGAAGAATGGCAAAAGAAGAATGAGTTTAACTCACGTATGAAAGAAGGTAGGCAAGGCAAATTGTAAGGATTTTCTTTTGTTAAATTAATGCTAATTTGACTAGTCTCTTGTATTTAATTTATTCATAGACTTTTGGCTCAATAATGTCCTTAATTGATTGCTCTCTTTCGGCTGGGTGGAAGAATTAATGGAGCATATTTGACAATGGAAACTAGAAGACAAGGAGTAAGGTAGTATATGTCTCTTTGATTTTTCCTAATCTACTTTGTCTTTGTCCCTCCCTTATATTACGGTATTATAAGAGCATACATGACACCGATTTTTCTTTGTTTTCGAGACATAAGATCATGCTATGTTTGCTAGGTAACTAGGTAATGCATTTCTTTAGCATTTCCATGCTTGATCAATAATGATATTGTCTTCTTCCTTATAGGTGTGCGGCAATGGAGCATGTGGGGCAGCCTTAAATATTACTTGTAGTTTATAGACAATTAGTGGTATAGTTAGGTTTATGTCTTTCTTGATTAAATATAAGGCAACCAGAGCTCCTTTCCCTTGAATATAATCGGTGGTCACATGTTACAGCAAGGCTACTTAATTATCTTAGACTAAACTAGTACAACAAGTGGTAAAGTAAATCTTGTTTTTGTTTATTTTATTTCATTACTTTTCATATACTAATGTCTTCTTGCTTTCCCTCTGTAGGTACACGGTAATGGGACTCTTTGACTGCAATTAATTGTTACCTTATCATATAATATATGCTAGATGAGTCACATTAGCATAAGACAATATTTTTTTTGTAAAAACTAGTCAAATCTACCCAAAATGGCGCCCTCCTTGGTGAATAATTGGGACTGATTTTTGATTTGATTTTTGTTAACTATATTGTAATAAGATCATAATAATATGTGTAATAGGTTCCAGCATTTATTTGGTACATTTATGTGATGGAAAAAGATGAAAGTTTTAAGGTAAAAATGCTGATTTTAGGTACCTTTTTGATGATAAATCGCCCCCACTTGTACTATGAATTTAGTACTGCCATTAATTTATTTAGATGGTAATTTTATCCCCTTTTAAGATTATCAATTCATGGCTCCTCAAAAACTTCAAGGCAATTGCGTAAAACGCATTTTTGTGACACCCGAAGGTGCGTTTTTGTGCTTTAAGGATTTTTCTAGAAATAATTAGTCGCTATGAGTTCCAAGTGTTTATGACATTGTTTATAGTCAATAATTATGTTAAGGTGTTACATTGAGTATATGGGGTTATATAAACTCGTAACTCATTTTCGGGCTACCGAGACACTCCCGGGTCAAAAAAGAGCGTTAAGAAATTTCCCGAGCTCTTTGTTTATTTTTGAAGAAGTAGCTTGGGAATTTCCTTAGAATGATGAATAATTATTTAGGAACTCTAAGAATAATTTATATAGGAGTTCGTGCCACCTTGGCACTCCTCCTAGGGCATTCCCGGGCCTTTATGGGGCCCACATCGGGAACTTCCGCAGAACTTTGTATTAAATTGGGAATTTAGCTTAACTTCAGCTTATTATTTATTAGATTGTTATAGTGTATTTGGAATGAAGTGTAAAGCTTTACGCGTTGAGATTTTTGTCCAACTTGATCTGGAGCCACCAGCACACGCGTTGCCTTGTGAATGGTCAAGTTGGCGGCGCGTCTCCCTAAGTGGTCGGTCACCACTTGCACCTTCAACTTGTCTGAACTTGTCTGGCTCATAAATGCTCTATTCTGAAGTATTACAGCTATGTAATGATGTTCATCAATAGCCTTTGCTTATCTTGTTATCTTGCACATTAATGAGATACACCTTTTGTCGTGTGTTTGTCATGAGCAAGTTGCTTGCGTGGTTGTGAATAATCTGAGTGAGTTTGTCGACGTTGCTAACTCCGTTTGGTCCTTGTTTGATGTCTGTGGTTCTTGACTGCTTGTGTCTTGCTAGAAGTTCTCCGGAGCTCTCGCCGACAGGTGCCCGACTAGTAGAGCACATGTCGTGGATTGAGCGCGCTTGCAACCTTGCGTGCTAAGCCACTCATGACTTAAGTGCGCTTGCAACCTTGCGTGCTAAGCCACTTATTCAACTGTCTATCTGAAATCATGAATCTTGACAAACGCATTAGATAGACAACACAAGGTTTGCTATCATCTAAACTAAAGGATCTTGTCTTAACAATTTCCCCCTTTTTGATGATGGCAACCTATACACTTATTATGTACTTGGCAATCAAGAATTGAGAGATCCCCCTAAGAAGGATTCCCCCTGAGTTTATTAAGGGTTTTTAAGAATGAAAGAATTTTAACGATGATGATAGCATAAGTGACAGCTTTTATGTTATATCATAAATAAAATTTCAGTTAGATGATACATAATACAAGGACGATAGACATACTCTCACAAGTATACTTTTTTTCTTCCCCCTTTGCCATACAACAAAATAGGGAGCAACTACACGACGTAAGATGTTGTAAAGGCCATGACATTCCATAGATTACAAACTACAAAATATGATCAGATAATCTAGATGGAGTGACGTAGTTGGGTATCC
>CM041779.1:55671876-55762772 GCA_023374045.1 Limonium bicolor | reverse complement strand
CATTCATAATCCTCTGAGCATGTAGGCTCTTCCTCCGAAAAACCGGCTTTGATCCGAGAAGTTTGGCTTTGGGTGCGGTGATCAAAGGTGATTCAGCTGTGGTTGAAAGGTCAGACTCATCAGAATCTATGGAGAACTCCATGCAATGTGGAGAACGTGATTGTGATAGAGTGATACTTGAGGTGATAGACCAAGCTGTTAGGGAGTCGGAGTCTGGTTGAACATATCTTTGGGCGACGTATTCCTTTGGGTGTTTTGTGGTCATAACTTGCGAATGGTGGAGTGAATGGTTTGCTCATTCAAGCTGGATGAGCTTTGTTGTAACACCCCAACCAAAGCCAATCGTGGTTATCGTAAAACTTAACACTTAATCAAATTCATCGCAGCGGATATAACAACTACCGGGACCTTGCCACGGTCTGATCATAGGAAATACCGATCTTACCAATATACATTACTTAACCAAAACATACAATCCGTTCAAACGCCAACCAACCGAGTTTAAGTTTCTAAACCATAACATTATCTTACATCAGTTTAAACATAAACGTACGGGTGCACAGGCGCAACCCGTGCTCAAAATAAACGACCCATCCTAGGTCTAACCACCCCCCACTCTCAGGGTGACTCCTCAATGGACGCTTACCTGCAAAATAAAAACAGCCCCCAAAGGGGGTCAGCACGAATGCTGGTACGTCCTCTCATGGCCCCCAAGCTAACGGGGCTACGACGACTAATTGTCGATAGCATGAAAGTTGATTAGAAACACAATCACAATATGAAGTGCAATAAACAACATACTCAATGAACAAATAGAGTCCACACACAATGAACGACTTAAATGCGTTCCCTCAGTAACGAGTCATCAACGAACTCCTCAATCTCAATACCTCATAACCTTAGTCCAACTTATGTTTCCTCAATCTTAGCCTTATCTCAATCCTCAGAATACAAACCGTTCTTTAATTAGAAGTGGTTGTAACTTATCTCAATCTTAGGATTTAGGTGATCCTACCGCACCATCTTAATGCCACCTACCTTGGGCGGGAGTCCAGTGTAGCTGGGCCGGCAACCGACCCTAGGCAACAAGTCCAAAGACAAGTCCTCAAGCGGAGGACGGACCTGATTCAGATACCAACCCCCTTTTTCCTTAGCATGCATGACCGGAGTCAGTCGCGGGTTCTCACTTACTTCCCACTTAAGTTCAGTTAGTGACAATCTTACCTACCATGTGTTAGTTAAACCTTAACAGGTATTAACCAACTGTTAAACATTACAACACCACATCTTAACCTCATTTATACTAAACCTTGTTAGTAACCTCCCCAAGTCCCATGTGTTAGTGTAAATCAACACACACCATAAGTACAATAAAATCGGTTGCATGCTGTATCTTATTTTAGTCATAGCAGATAAACAGATAGCACACAAGCCGAGGGACACCTCGTTAGCAAGCAGGTCACAAGAAAAACTGTACCGTTCACCGTCGTTTGTCCCGTTGTTTAATTCTCCTCGGATTCCCAACTTTCAAGTCCTAAAATATTCATCCAACTTAGATCATTAAGTATCTTTACATCACTTAACTTACTTTACCATTAATGTTTACCCCCATTAACCACTAAGTCTTAACGACCTAACTTAACCCCTTAGTGATTCATTCCTCATAATTCCTTGCACTTACTCACCCACTTAATTATCATTAATCCCCTCCAAACATGTCTTAAACAACCTTATATCATCATTACCAATTAATCCCCATCATTAGACATTGGTTCCTTATCTTAAACACCATTTTTGGTCCAAACTGTGCCTTGTCCGAACTTGTGTCCGACCTTCCGAAGTTCGGACGCAAGTCGAGACTCAAAGGCTGAAACTAGGCGCATGTCCGAACATGTGTCCGGACTTCAGAAGTTCGGACATGGGTCGAGAAAAACTCAAAGGAAAATTCCATGCGTCCGAACATGTGTCCGGACTTCCGAAGTTCGGACACAGGTCGAGACGAAATCAAAGGAAAACGGAACAGGTATCTCCAAACTTGTGTCCGAGCTTCCCCAAGTTCGGACACAGGTCGAGGATAAATCTGAGGAAAAAGACGGGTGTGTCCGAACATCCATGGTCGGACGGAAGTTCGGACACTGGCCGAAACTCAGGAAACTTAGACGCAACAGGGCATGTCCGAACGTCCATGTCCGGACGGATGTTCGGACAAGCCAGAACATTCATCTTCTAAGCCTTAAACGCTTACTCAATTCTTTCCAAAATACCTAACACCCATCATGACTTATCCTTAGGTTCTTAAATTGTGTTTCATGCCTATTATAGCCATTACACCAAGGTATTTCTTCACCATTTCAACATCATCTCCCAAGCATCTTTTCTTACAATCAAACTCCTAAAACCATTCTTGAAATTCCTTACAAGCTTATACCTTCTCCTTGTTTGACCTAGATATACATATGTCTCAACTCAACTCAAAATGACTTTGGTTTATTCCAAAACACCCATCAAACTTCTAAAACCTCTAAGGTAACGTCTAAGTCCTTTTTGTGCTCTAAAACACCTTAGTTCACTTTTTTTCACTCTTTTCAAGCCCTAAGAATTCCTAGTACCTCCTAAGTCATCAAACTCATTTATACACCTTAAACTCCTTAGTTTCTTACTAAATTTTGACATGGTCTCTCTAGTACATTTCTACATCCAAACACTTGGTTTTTACCATTCTACAACCTTTAACTCCCAAAATTCATTTCACACATTCTAACACTCAATTTACACCAAAACTACACTACATCACAATATAGTGCATAATCTTAAAATGCTTGGCACTTAGGCCCTTAAATGACATAAAACTTAACCACTGAATTTCCACATATATTAGCCTTTAACCTGCAAATACACACAACAAGGCTCCCATCGAAATAAAATGCTTCTTGTAATTCATCTCAACATTGTTTAACTAACTCATTTCTCATTTGCTCTTTAGTCACAAGTTCTCAATATAATGGTATCCTTTCTCCTAAGTTTAATATCCCTTTTTCATTGTAAACTCTAAACTAAACCTATCTCTTATCAAGTCCCATCCCTTAATGCATTAAAACACTTTAAGGTAAGCATTTACCTTATTCTTTCACAAGCTCCACAAACTTCTTCTCCTTATGTCTTTCTTGACAATATCTCGTCACCAATATTTTTCTCCTTGCCAATGTTCTAAACAACATCCAATGACTCTAATGAGCACTAAACACACACTAACCTTAAGGAATAAAACCTAGGTTAAAATGTGTCTTAAGGTATAAAAATGAGTATTTTATTTACCTTGAAGTCTTAAGGTAGGTTTGGATATGAATCAACAAGGACCTCCTCTATCCCATGGAGAATAGAAAACAAGCTAGAACAAGGCATAAAAATAGAGTCCCATGAGTAGAGATTTTCGGTTATGTGAAGAAATGATGGAAACCTAGATTTTCTTACATATTCATTACCTTAAGAGAATGGAGAAGCCAATGGAGTCTCCAAGCTTGAGTTTCCTCCTATAATGGTGGTTTGGCTTGGCACCAAAATGAAGCTCTTGAAGTTTTGAAAAGATAGAAAGAAGGAGCTTGAGCTAACTAAGAAGAATATCTATTTTGTTTTGGATTTGGAGCTAAAATGAGCAAGTAGTAGCCAAGGAAGGATGGAGCTTACATGGAGGTGTTCTTCACGTTGAAGAAGAAGAGAGAGTAGCACAAATCGGTGGAAGCAAGAGAGGATGGATAAGTGAGGAGAGAGGTAATCAAGGTAAGATATTTTTTTTCTAAAAGCAAATAGTATACTTCCTTGTTTCCCTCCTCTTGTCTATTAAACTAACTCCTTAATTTGGTGACTCATCCTCCCTTAGAAAACCGGGCCCCCATTAAGTAACAAGGGTTACTTTAGTCTTTATTTGTCAATTAACTCCCTTATATTCACTTATGTTACAAACTAGCTTAATTTAGTTACTATTCATACAACAAGGCACATTGTTGTGAAATTTTTGATTTCCCATTGATTTAAACCTCCTAATGTAATACTAAATAGTACACATATTAATTAAGGAGTAATGATGGACATTTAGCCATTCAAAACCCATTTACAAGACAATTTTTCAAAAATGTGCTTTAAGAGTCCTTAAAGCACAATTTGTGTTTTAACTCGTTTTTGAGCTTGGTTTTCTCTGGTAACTGTTTTAATATGACCATTAAGATGTTACTAAGGTCTAAGAATGATATTTGGGTGTTAACCCAAGTTACTCCAAGCTTAGAGCACATTTTCACTTAAATTGCTCTTATGGTGTCTCCTTGTATTTCTTTGGTTAAAATCGTTCTCTAAAGTTTCTTAGGCATTAATTAGCCTTCTTATACCTTTAATTATCATCTAAATACCATATCTAGGTTTGGGGTATTTCAATCTACCCCCCTTAACAGAACTTTGTCCCCAAAGTTCACATATATGCTTAATCATTCACGGTCCTCAATTCCCTTAATCTTAACACAACATCTTATATTCACATTCACACACATTTCAAGACTCAATGGTCCACCACAAATACAATACATAAGTATTATACATATCTCAAGCTTACAACCAAGGTGTAATAACTTACACAACCATATCTTACACATACGAAACAAACGACAAACATGTTCGTTTCCTAACTCAAAAGCAAGGAAGCTCTACCCCTCTTAAAAAGGGGTACACCCCGTACCCTATACAGACGATCTAGTCGGTAAACAACGAAGGGTACTTTGATCTCATCTTATCCTCTAATTCCCACGTGGCCTCTTCGACATCTTGGTTAGACCAGAGAACCTTCACCAGTCGCACTGACTTATGGCGAGTGTCCCTAGTCTTGCTATCCAAGATTCTCTGAGGAATCTCCACGGATCTCATATTCGGTTCTAAAGTAAACCGCTCAGGTTCTAACACATGGGAGGGGTGGTGCATGTATTTCTTTAGCTGTGAAACATGAAAAACATCATGCACTTTACCTAGCTCAGCAGGTAAATTCAACCTGTAAGCAACTGGGCCCACCCGCTCCGTAATCTCATAAGGACCAACAAATTAGGGCTCAATATTCCCTTCTGCCCAAATCTAAACACACCCTTCATCGGTGATACCCGCAGAAATACCCGGTCGCCCACTGCGAACTCTAGGTCTCGTCGTCGAACATCAGCATACGACTTCTGCCTATCTTGAGCAGCTTTCATGTTCTCCCTGATTTGCTGAACTTCAGCCTTAACTTGCTCCAAGTATTCTGGTCCTATAATGACCGTCTCACTCGATTCATCCCAGCAGAGCGGTGTACGACATGGTCTACCGTACAACGCTTGAAAAGGTGCCATCTTGATCGAAGCGTGATAGCTGTTGTTGTATGAAAACTCGATCAGATGTAATATATCAACCCAACTGCCCTGGAAGTCTAAGGCACATGCCCTCAGCATGTCCTCAAGTGTCTGAATAGTACGCTCAGTCTGAACATCTGTCTGAGGATGGAACGCGGTACTCAACTTCAGTTCTGTACCCAACGCTTCTCTGGTAGCTTTCCAGTACCTCGAAAGGAATCTGGTATCTCTATCTGACACAATGGTCTTCGGTATCCCGTGATGTCTCATGATTTCTTTCTCAAATAACTCAGCTAATTTGGTCACCTTCCAAGTATCCTTCATCGGTATGAATCGGGCTACTTTGGTAAGGCGATCCACCACCACCCATATCATGTTGAGACCTCCCCTAGCAGGTGGGAGTCCCACTACGAAGTCCATGGAGATATCATGGAACTTCCACTCCCGGAACTGGCATCGACTGTACCATTCCTCCCCGGTCGTCTGTGCTCAAATTTCACCTTCTGGCATGTGAGACACCTCAAGACGAACTCAGTAACATCTGTCTTCATCCCCGACCACCAGAAGTATCTCTTCATGTCTTTATACATCTTAGAGGCTCCCGGATGGATGGAAACTGAAGAACAGTGTGACTCTCTAAGGATACGGTCTTTCAGATGCGCATTGCCCCGTGGTATGCATAACCGGCCCTTAAGTCTAATCAGATCGTCATCATGAAGTCTGAAGTCGTATTTCTGACTCTCAAAGGTACCATCTGTCAGCTTCTGTCTGACCTCCCTCATGTACTCATCTGCCCTCTGAGCCTCTCGCACCTCATCAACCAAGCTGGAGAAATAAACTAGCGAATGGAGTGAGTGTGCTCGACGGCTCAGGGCGTCCGCTACAACATTGGCCTTTCCCTCTTTGTATTGGAGGTCAATGTCATAGTCTTTCAGAAACTCTAACCATCTCCTCTGTCTGGGATTCAACTCCTTCTGAGTGAATATATATTTCAAGCTCTTGTGATCGGTGTAGATCGTCACACTAACCCCGTATAAATAGTGGCGCCATATCTTCAAAGCGAAGACTACAGCTCCCAACTCTAAATCATGTGTGGGGTAGTTCTCCTCATGTTTCTTCAACTGGCGTGAGGCATATGCCACCACCTTGCCATGTTGCATGAGCACGCAACCCAGCCCTCTGCCGGATGCATCACAGTAAACCTCAAAGCCCTCTGTACCGTCTGGAATAGTTAGAACCGGTGCAGTGGTCAGTGAGTCTTTCAACCTCTGAAATGATCTCTCACAGTCAACCGTCCATTCGAACGGTGCATCTTTCTTCATCAGACTGGTCATAGGCTTCGCGACCTTGCTGAAATCTTTAACAAACCGCCGGTAGTAACCTGCCAAGCCGAGGAAGCTCCGGATGTCAGTAACTGTCTTTGGTCTCGGCCAGGTACGCACGGCATCAATCTTTGCTGGATCCACCGAGATCCCAGCATCTGAAATGACATGACCCAGGAAAGAGACCTGGTCAAGCCAAAACTCACACTTGGAGAACTTAGCATATAGCTGGTTCTCCCTTAATATCTCCAACACTTTCCTCAGATGTCCCTCATGCTCAGTCTTCGATTTCGAGTATATCAAGATGTCATCAATAAACACCACAACTGACTTGTCCAGCTGCTCCCGGAACAAGCGGTTCATCAGATCCATAAACTTCACCGGTGCGCTCGACAAACCGAACGGCATCACTGTAAACTCATAGTGGCCGTATCGTGTCTGGAATGCCGTCTTCTCAATATCTCCCTCCTTAATGGCTATCTGATGATACCCCGATCTGAGATCAATCTTGGAGAATACAGATGCTCCCTTCAACTGATCGAACAGATCGTCAATGCGGGGTAGTGGATACTTATTCTTCACAGTCACTGCATTCAACTCTCTGTAGTCGATGCAGAGGCGGAGACTACCATCCTTCTTCTTCACGAAGAGAACTGGCGCTCCCCATGGTGATACGCTGGGTCTTATGAACCCTTTGTCTAACAGATCCTTCAACTGTTCCTTTAACTCATTCATTTCTGCCGGAGCCATGCGGTATGGTGCTTTGGCTATCGGTCCGGTACCAGGTAGCAGCTCGATGGTGAACTCTACCTCCCGAGTGGGTGGCATACCGGGCAGCTCCCGTGGAAAGAGATCGGGGAACTCCGACACTACCGGTAAGTCGGGGTCGAACTCGGGGTCTCTCTCTATGTCCTGGACATAGCAGAGGTACACTTCTTCCTTTCTCCTCAATTCTTTATACATTGTCATGGCGGTGATGATCTTAGTCGAAGGCTCCCTGGGCCTCTGGCGGTATGATATGGTTACCCCAGACGACGGACTCCTGAGCAGCAGTCTATGCTCGGCGCAGAGGATACGACCCTTGTGCCGCTCCAACCAGTTCATCCCGAAGATAACATCAAATCCCAACTCTCTGAACTCAATAAAACTGACTGGAAAGTCTTCCCCTTAATTCTGACAGTGGCTCCTCGGTAGTAGAGTACAACGAACTTTCTCCTTAGACGGGAGCGTAACCGTAAAGTCAGGTAGCTCGTCGGCGTCTAGCCCCAACCTTCTCGCAAAAGATGCCGAGATAAAGGTGTGCGAGGCCCCTGAGTCGAAGAGAACTGATGCCTCAATTCCATTAATCGGAAAGGTGCCGGTGAGGATAGTACCGCTTGCGCTGGCCTGTGCCTCTGTAAGTATGCTTAGCGCACCTTCCGTACCGAGTTCACAACCTAATTGTATTTCACAAGCTTTCATGAGTAATGATGGTATAACAAGAGTCGTAACAAATTAATATGAACAACACTGTTATTTTATTGATAACCATCCTGTTTACAACATATGCTTCTTTTACATCTCATTCCTTATCTCATACTAAAACTTTACATGACTAATATTGTCTAAAGGTTAGGTTTAACCGTCCTGGTTTCATGTGCGTCGCATTAATCACTGCTGACGGTGCTGTATTCAGCTTAATCCTCTTAATCCCATGGTACAACATCCTCGATTCTCCTCCCATAACTAATACATCCCCTGACTTAAGTACTAATTTATTCGCACGGTCCGCACGCTTCTGCTCGCCGTATAAAAATTCTGCATCATCTCCAATGGACCAAGACACCACGGGTATCCCTCTTTCGAGAGACTCCGCTGTCTCGTCCTTATCCTGGTGTAATCTGAGTCGTCCATCTTTCTCGTAGAAGTTTACAATGCAAATGTCTGCTTGTATGTCTGGAATCGGTTCAGCTTCCATCTGCTGAGCGATCTCCACGACTTGTGTAATTACCGGATGGAACTCTTCGGGTATCCCCGGTGGTGAGACTCCATCTTGTGTTCTCGTGGTCTGGTAGGTCCTGGCATACGGATTCCAATCCTTGCCTAAGCTCTCATCCCTTAATCTCATCCTTGCTCCTCCTGGGTACTCCGGTGTATAAAACCTCCCGGTCCCACTCCTAACTGATTGCACACTCCGGATGATGGCTATTTGTGCCTCGGGTGTCAGGTATCCCCTTAATAAAATCATACCTGGGCGGATAACCTGACATTGTTCGGTCGGAAAGTCTCGGGTCTTGATGTCGGTCTCTTCCGGGTTAGGTGTTGAAGGCATTGGATAACAAATGTTGAAGCTTCCTAAGGTGGTAACAGGTTGTATCTTACTCAAGTTCTAATCTTATCTTATTCTTATTTAACTTATCATTCACCAAATCATGCATGAAATGCGGTAAACAGGCAATTTCATTACTAAAGGTTTATGGAGGTACCTGGCCTCGATGAGGGCTCAGGCTCATCGTCCCGGTCCACCATGTGTAGTGTGGGTCCTGACTTCTGGGCTACCCGTGGGTTCTTGTCAGCAACTTGCTGCACCCTCCTCTGACCGTCAGATCCAGCTCCCTGATCGGTCTTGCCCTTGCCCTTCATCTCGGGCCTAAAGGCTCTGCTAGCGGGGTTCCGAAAGCACTCGTATGCTCGGTGCCCGTACACCCCACAATAATTGCACTCAACCTTGTTCCCCTTACAATCGAGCCCGGGGTCCTTGTGACACCACTGACAGATGTAGCGTCGCTGGTAGCCACCGCCGGCTCCCTTATCAGTCTCAGATCCTGATCATTCATAATATTAGTACTCATACCCTTACTGTTTGCCAAATATCTCTTAACTAAAATATTAATTTCCTTACCCTTAGGCGCCCTTGAGCGCAGGGGCTTAGCAGCATATGCAGAAGTCAACTTCAATGGCTCTTCAGCAGCCTTCTCCTTTTCCTCTTTCCCCTTCTGGTTCTGATTTTTCTGGGTCTGAGGCTGGTACTTTTGCTTCTTGTACCCACCTTGCCCTTGACTCTCCGTGTGCTCTTCGCGGCACTCTTTCTCTTAGCACTGTCCTCGTCCCTCAGCTGCACGGTTATCTCAACCTTAGCAGCGGCATGATAGCACTCCTGCTTTCCAAATATTAGTTTCTCTTATTCCAATAATTTAAATCTTATTCACTTAATCTTATCTTACTCATTCTTATTACCTGCAAGGTAGTGTAACTAGTCGGCCCCATGCCGTAGCGGAGTCGATGGCTAAGCCGGCCATAGAAGCGGTCCACCAGAATCTGGTCTGAGTATCCAAGACCTGGCAGAAGACGGAGCAAGGCGGTGAACTCCGAGTAATACTCGTCCACCGTCATCTTGTCGGTCTGCTTAAGCGCATCCAACTGTAGGCGCTTCTTTGTCTGGACGTGGGAGGGATAGTACTTTGCCCGAAGCAATGTTGTGTACTGGTCCCAGCCGAAGTCCGGATCGGCCACATGCTCGGCCCTCATCAGCTTCCACCAATCGCCTGCTGCCCCCTTCAGATAGAACGCAGCTAGACGCACCTTGATCCCAGCAGGGACATCAAGGGTCTCGAAGGCGGTCTCCAGCTCGGAGATGTACGCCTCAAGCTTGGCGGGATCTGTCTCCCCCTTAAAATTCGCAGGTCGAAGGTCAGCTAGACTCTTCACCCAGTTTGGTTCCCGGGTGGTGGAGGTGGAGGTGGCGCACCCACACCAGGCTGATAGCCCATGTGCCCCAAAGAGGCAGCCACGATCTCTGCGATCGTCTGCCCTCCCGGTATCTCAGTCGGATCTTCGCCTCTTCCACGGCCTCGGCCTCCTCTCCTTCCTCACATTTGAACAATCACAACTCATATTAAATTCGTATTCACCACTGTTTCAGTAAACGAACTTATAACGTCCGTAGACGGTAAAGAAAATCCACACTTATTAGTGGTCATCTGACTCTACTCACTTTAACTTCTCACACCCTTAACCCATTACTCATATCTTAACTCATAACCTAACTCGGTGGTTACTTATGTCCGGTATTTCACACGATCAGAGCGTAACTACGCTCTGATACCACTTTTTGTAACACCCCGTCCAAAGCCAATCGTGGTTATCGTAAAACTTAACACTTAATCAAATTCATCGCAGCGGATATAACAACTACCGGGACCTTGCCACGGTCTGATCATAGGAAATACCGATCTTACCAATATACATTACTTAACCAAAACATACAATCCGTTCAAACGCCAACCAACCGAGTTTAAGTTTCTAAACCATAACATTATCTTACATCAGTTTAACATAAACGTACGGGTGCACAGGCGCAACCCGTGCTCAAAATAAACGACCCATCCTAGGTCTAACCACCCCCACTCTCAGGGTGACTCCTCAATGGACGCTTACCTGCAAAATAAAAACAGCCCCCAAAGGGGGTCAGCACGAATGCTGGTACGTCCTCTCATGGCCCCCAAGCTAACGGGGCTACGACGACTAATTGTCGATAGCATGAAAGTTGATTAGAAACACAATCACAATATGAAGTGCAATAAACACACATACTCAATGAACAAATAGAGTCCACACACAATGAACGACTTAAATGCGTTCCCTCAGTAACGAGTCATCAAACGAACTCCTCAATCTCAATACCTCATAACCTTAGTCCAACTTATGTTTCCTCAATCTTAGTCCTTATCTCAATCCTCAGAATACAAACCGTTCTTTAATTAGAAGTGGATGTAACTTATCTCAATCTTAGGATTTAGGTGATCCTACCGCACCATCTTAATGCCACCTACCTTGGGCGGGAGTCCAGTGTAGCTGGGCCGGCAACCGACCCTAGGCAACAAGTCCGAAGACAAGTCCTCAAGCAGAGGACGGACCTGATTCAGATACCAACCCCCTTTTCTTTAGCATGCATGACCGGAGTCAGTCGCGGGTTCCTCACTTCCCACTTAAGTTCAGTTAGTGACAATCTTACCTACCATGTGTTAGTTAAACCTTAAAAGCTATTAACCAACTGTTAAACATTACAACCCACATCTTAACCTCATTTGTACTAAACCTTGTTAGTAACCTCCCCAAGTCCCATGTGTTAGTGTAAATCAACACACACACACATAAGTACAATAAAATCGGTTGCATGCTGTATCTTATTTTAGTCATAGCAGATAAACAGATAGCACACAAGCCTTGGGACACCTCGTTAGCAAGCAGGTCACAAGAAAAACTGTACCGTTCACCGTCGTTTGTCCCGTTGTTTAATTCTCCTCGGATTCCCAACTTTCAAGTCCTAAAATATTCATCCAACTTAGATCATTAAGTATCTTTACATCACTTAGCTTACTTTACCATTAATGTTTACCCCCATTAACCACTAAGTCTTAACGAACCTAACTTAACCCCTTAGTGATTCATTCCTCATAATTCCTTGCACTTACTCACCCACTTAATTATCATTAATCCCCTCCAAACATGTCTTAACAACCTTATATCATCATTACCAATTAATCCCCATCATTAGACATTGGTTCCTTATCTTAAACACCATTTTTGGTCCAAACTGTGCCTTGTCCGAACTTGTGTCCGACCTTCCGAAGTTCGGACGCAAGTCGAGACTCAAAGGCTGAAACTAGGCGCATGTCCGAACATGTGTCCGGACTTCAGAAGTTCGGACATGGGTCGAGAAAAACTCAAAGGAAAATTCCATGCGTCCGAACATGTGTCCGGACTTCCGAAGTTCGGACACAGGTCAAGACGAAATCAAAGGAAAACGGAACAGGTATGTCCGAACTTGTGTCCGAGCTTCCCCAAGTTCGGACAGAGGTCGAGGATAAATCTGAGGAAAAAGACGGGTGTGTCCGAACATCCATGGTCGGACGGAAGTTCGGACACTGGCCGAAACTCAGAAAACTTAGACGCAACAGGGCATGTCCGAACGTCCATGTCCGGACGGATGTTCGGACAAGCCAGAACATTCATCTTCTAAGCCTTAAACACTTACTCAATTCTTTCCAAAATACCTAACACCCATCATGACTTATCCTTAGGTTCTTAAATTGTGTTTCATGCCTATTATAGCCATTACACCAAGGTATTTCTTCACCATTTCAACATTATCTCCCAAGCATCTTTTCTTACAAATCAAACTCCTAAAACCATTCTTGAAATTCCTTACAAGCTTATACCTTCTCCTTGTTTTACCTAGGTATACATATGTCTCAACTCAACTCAAAATGACTTTGGTGTATTCCAAAACACCCATCAAACTTCTAAAACCTCTAAGGTAACGTCTAAGTCCTTTTTGTGCTCTAAAACACCTTAGTTCACTTTTTTTCACTCTTTTCAAGCCCTAAGAATTCCTAGTACCTCCTAAGTCATCAAACTCATTTATACGCCTTAAACTCCTTAGTTTCTTACTAAATTTTGACATGGTCTCTCTAGTACATTTCTACATCCAAACACTTGGTTTTTACCATTCTACAACCTTTAACTCCCAAAATTCATTTCACACATTCCTAACACTCAATTTACACCAAACACTAAACTACACTACATCACATAGTGCATAATCTTAAAATGCTTGGCACTTAGGCCCTTAAATGACATAAAACTTAACCACTGAATTTCCACATATATTAGCCTTTAACCTGCAAATACACACAACAAGTCTCCCATCGAAATAAAATGCTTCTTGTAATTCATCTCAACATTGTTTAACTAACTCATTTCTCATTTGCTCTTTAGTCACAAGTTCTCAATATAATGGTATCCTTTCTCCTAAGTTTAATATCCCTTTTTCATTGTAAACTCTTAACTAAACCTATCTCTTATCCAAGTCCCATCCCGTAATGCATTAAACACCTTAAGGTAAGCAATTTACCTTATTCTTTCACAAGCTCCACAAACTTCTTCTCCTTATGTCTTTCTTGACAATCTCGGTCACCAATATTTTTCTCCTTGCCAATGTTCTAAACAACATCCAATGACTCTAATGAGCACTAAACAACACACTAACCTTAAGGAATAAAACCTAGGTTAAAATGTGTCTTAAGGTATAAAAATGAGTATTTTACCTTGAAGTCTTAAGGTAGGCTTGGATATGAATCAACAAGGACCTACTCTATCCCATGGAGAATATAAAACAAGCTAGAACAAGGCATAAAAATGGAGTCCCATGAGTAGAGATTTTCGGTTATGTGAAGAAAATGATGGAAACCTAGATTTTCTTACATATTCATTACCTTAAGAGAATGGAGAAGCCAATGGAGTCTCCAAGCTTGAGTTTCCTCCTCTAATGGTGGTTTGGATTGGCACCAAAATGAAGCTCTTGAAGTTTTGAAAAGATAGAAAGAAGGAGCTTGAGCTAACTAAGAAGAATATCTATTTTGTTTTGGATTTGGAGCTAAATGAGCAAGTAGTAGCCAAGGAAGGATGGAGCTTACATGGAGATGTTCTTCACGTTGAAGAAGAAGAGAGGAGCAGCACAAATTGGTGGAAGCAAGAGAGGATGGATAAGTGAGGAGAGAGGTAATCAAGGTAAGATATTTGTTTTCTAAAAGCAAATAGTATACTTCCTTGTTTCCCTCCTCTTGTCTATTAAACTAACTCCTTAATTTGGTGACTCATCCTCCCTTAGAAAACCGGCCCCCATTAAGTAACAAGGGTTACTTTAGTCTTTATTTGTCAATTAACTCCCTTATATTCACTTATGTTACAAACTAGCTTAATTTAGTTACTATTCATACAACAAGGCACATTGTTGTGAAATTTTTGATTTCCCATTGATTTAAACCTCCTAATGTAATACTAAATAGTACACATATTAATTAAGGAGTAATGATGGACATTTAGCCATTCAAAACCCATTTACAAGACAATTTTTCAAAAATGTGCTTTAAGAGTCCTTAAAGCACAATTTGTGTTTTAACTCTGTTTTTGAGCTTGGTTTTCTCTGGTAACTGTTTTAATATGACCATTAGGATGTTACTAAGGTCTAAGAATGATATTTGGGTGTTAAACCAAGTTACTCCAAGCTTAGAGCACATTTTCACTTAAATTGCTCTTATGGTGTCTCCTTGTATTTCTTTGGTTAAAATCGTTCTCCAAAGTTTCTTAGGCATTAATTAGCCTTCTTATACCTTTAATTATCATCTAAATACCATATCTAGGTTTGGGGTATTTCATTTGTGGATATTGAGCCATTGCGTGAGATGTTTGTGAGTGGTAAAAGGAGTAAGCAAGTTTTATAGACACTTTGGATATGCTTAATGACTGATCGGTGAGTGGCATTTAATGAGGTGCTACGTCTTGTGGGCTATGTTTGTAGGCTCTTTAGGTGTCAAGGTTCGACATTGGATTAGTGGAATGGATAGGACTAAATATCTCAGATCATTTTGTAATTTTTAATCAAGGAAGAAGCAGCCAAGACAATAAATTATTTCGTACCCATCATAAGCATTCAAGTAACAAAAATCAGTTGCATTTTCATTGATGTCCAAAAGAGTTACTTTGAAATAGATAGTCAAAGGCAAGTAAAGCATTTGATGGAAAAGAAAAATCTAATCCTAAATCTAACTCTCACGTTTTCACTTAAGTCTCTAGGAGACAAAGAACGCTCAGGCTATGTGAGTATCTATGAAATCTATCGCTCCTTGAACCATGTGATGAACACTTGGCTCAGTGAAATACCCCTAACCAATAAATAATTAAATAAAGGTAAATAAAAATTATCTAGGGGATTATTAAACCCTGAGAAATGAATATAAACAGTTAGGCTTTAAAAACGCACCTAAACTCCTTAAGGTCATAAACGGGCGTTAAGCCGGATTAAGCTAAACAAGTTATATAAGCTATAAACCTCATATGAAGTTAATCAAGGATAATTATATGACCCTTTGAAACACAAGTCCTCAGTAAAACAGAGTAAAAGTATAATAAGCACGGGAGTTCCATTAAGGGCCCGAAAGACCCGAAAGTCCCGGAAATATTTTATAAAATGAAATAAAGCATTACACTTCATTCCAAATGCACCATAAAACTTTATTAAACATATAAGATAAAGTTATCATGCTAAACTCTCAGTTAAACACAAAGTACTCGGAGGTACCCGTTGGGGCCCCATAAACCCCCCCGGGAATGCCCGGGAGAGGTACCGGAGTGGCACGAACTCCTATATAAATTATTCTTAGAGTTACTACTATCATTATTCATCATTCTAAAGATAAATCTCGAGCTAATCCTTCAAAAATAAACAAAGTACTTGGAGGAATTTCTTAACGCTCCTATTTTGCTCGGGAGTGTCCCGGTAGCCCGGAAATTGTGTTTTGAGTTGATGTAACCCCATATAACTCAATGTAACACCTTAACATATTATTATTGACCATAAAAAATGTTTATAAACACTTGGAACTCATAGCAACTACTTATATTCCAAAATATCCTTAAAGCACAAAAACGCACCTTCAGGTGTCACAAAAACGCGTTCTACGCAATTACCTTGGAGTTTTTGAGGAGCCAAGAGTTGATAATCTTAAAAGGGGATAAATTGACCATCTAAATCATTAATGCCAGTACTAAATTCATAGTACAAGTGGGGGCGATTTTTGGGTCAAAAAGGTACCTAAAATCAGCATTTTTACCTTAAAACTTTCATCTTTTACCATGATATAAATGTACCAAATAAATTCTGGAACCTATTACATGTTATAATATGGTCTTAATAAAATATATTGTGACAGGAATAAAATTAAAAATCAGTCCCATTTGACCTCCATGTTGGGCGCCATTTAGGGTCTATTTTGACTAGTTTTGGCTTAGAAAATTGCCTTATGGATAATGACTCATCCTATCATGTATTATATGATAATGTAACAAGTAATTGCAGTAAAATGGAGTACCCATTACCGTATGACCTGCAAGACAACAACAAAGGAATAAGTTAAACAAAAGTTATAGGAATTAAATACACCAAAAGTAGATCTAGACTACAATAATGTAAAGTTGCAAATAAACTAATGGAACAGCCCATGTTACTCGCCATATGCAGCCGATTATGATCAGGAATAAGGGGGAATGATTGCTGATTAACTAGTCAAAAGAATACATTACCTAACTAAGCATAATTCATGGTCAAATATAGACAAAAGCTAGTATATACAACAACACATGTGTACCGATTTATGCAAGAAAAGAAGGCTTAAATTGCCTTATAAAATTCAAAGTAGAATACCTACCCACCTAGCATGTTCTCTTGTCTCAAAATAAACAAAAAATCAATTGGCTCCTACAGCTTATACATCCGAGAATCACAAGGAAAAGAAGGAAAGATTAGCATGACAATTAACTTAGAAAAATGCTAAAGAATTACATCTACCTACCTAGCTCTTGTCTTCTTCTTTCAATTATCAAACAAAGACTCCATCATCCCTTGTCAATTAGCCGAATATGTGTTCAATAATGGACATTTTCTTGAGCCAAACAAACAAACAATAAACAAAGGAAAGATTAGTTAATTTGACAATTATTGTGTCAAATAATTCCACTCTTGCCAAGCCTTATTTCCTACGTGACTTAGTTCATTCTTTCCTTTGCCCACTCCTTGGCCGATTGTGTAAGTCTTCCAACTCTCTCTTTCTTCTTCTTCATTTGCTAGTTCATTCCTTAGAGCTTCTAAGCTCCATTAATGGTGTTCTAAGTTCTAACACCATTTCTATGTAATTTCCTAGTTAATTCTACTAAGTCTTGAAGCAAGAAACCATCCTAGCAACCCTTGCTATTTTCGCCAAGCATAAGAATTCCAAGGAGGTTCCTAGATTCAACAACAACACAAGGAACAACAAGATCAAGTTAAGGTATATTTTCTTGTTGAAAATCCTAGCAAAAATACTTAAATCATTTCCAAAAAATTTAAGGCTTCTAAACCTATGTTATCTTCATTATTTCGTGAAGGAAACTTGGATCTACAAACATCCCAAGGTGTACCGAAAATACCTTGTTAAATTTCTAATGTAAACTCTTGTAAACTACTCCAAATCTTATTTATGAATCCTTGTTAGAAGTCTAACAAATGGATCTCCTAAATATATACAAGGAGGCTGAATTTTCTTCATCAAGATAGCATTTGGAGAGCTTGGAATTCAAGGAGAAATCAAGTACAAGAATTGTCTTGATTTAAGGAGTAAGTTTCTATAATTAAGGTTCATTAAGTTTAAGCTTGATTTAAGCTTCAAACTTTGGTATAAAAATTATATATAACCTCTAAATAAATTAAGGCCGAAAACATTGGGTTATATTGTCAAGAAAATAAATTATAACATATAAGGTAAGATTATTACCTTAAGGTATAAATTTGTGTCACAAAATTAATTAGGATACATATATATATAGGCCGAATTATCTAAGGACTAAATGTTCTATTTGAGTTTATAATCATTCTAAGTCATTAGCTTAATTTTTAGAAGTGTTATATGGCTTATATACATTTATATGTATATTTTAAAGTTAAATCAAGTTTTAAAACCATATAGTAAATATATAGTAAAGCCGAGAATGATATGAGTATATTGGTGATTTTTGAAATATATATAAGTGTATTAACTTATATTATAAATTTTGGGAGTATTAAAAATAACTACAAGTATTTAAATGGTTAGTTTATAAAGTTGTGTGGTTAAAATGTAAATTTTTGAAAAAGTTTGGTGTATTAAATAGGATTGCCGAGAGTTAAGGAGTATATTTGGTATAATTATGATATAATATAAGGTAGGAATTAATATTATGAATTTTGGTGAATTTAAATAAGTGTTTAAGTGTTAAAATAACATTTTATAAAGTTTTGGGTTATTTGTAATTATTGGAAAGTTTGAAGTATAACCGAACTATATATGAATTTATGGGTATATTAAAATATTAATTATGAAATTAGGTCTTGGTCAAAGTGTTGACCAAAAAACTTTGGGTTAAAATGATTCATGACATAAAATATTAAGTTTATAAGAGTTTAAGGGTGGATATGTAATTTATGAAAGTATAAGTGTAAAACTGAATTTAATTTGGGGCGAATGCATAATTTGCAAAATTATAAGGACCATTTCGGTATTTAAAGAAATTAAATATTAAAACTATAGTTTATAAGTTAATATGTAACTTATATAAAGTTTTGGGATTAAAATGTAAATATAAGGAAAGTATATGTCAAGACCAAAATTAATGTGGTCATTTGGTAATTTATGAAAATTAGAATGTTCATTTTATAATTACCGAAAGTGAATATGGATAATTAGTAAATTATAAAAGTTATATGGTTATTAGTAATTTATAAAAGTTGGAGTATTTGAATTGTAATTACCGTAAAGATATATGTGGTTATTTGGTAAATTACAAAAGTTAATGTGTCCGAAATATAATACCAAATTTATAAGGTTATTTGGTAATTTATAAAAGTTATTGTGTCCAACTTATAATTACAGAAATTAATAAGGTTGGTTTTATAATTTAATAAATAAAGGAATTAAAACTATGTATTATGGTATATTATGGAATATAATATAAAGTGTATTAAATAAATGTGGTTATAATAAAAATAACCAAATCATATTGATATATGGAATAAGTGGAAATAATAATGGATATATAATTAATGAGATAAAGATATATCTTAAATTGGAAATTCATTATCACATGTGGTTACCACATAAAATAACGAACTGTTGAACTACCTAGAGCCACTGTAAAATAGCAGGGGGAAATAAAGAACATACAGAATTAGTATACTACGAGTATAGAAGACTCTACAGTGACAGTACTGAATATTTAGTGAATAGTCATATTAATATTACCCGTGTAAGATCGGGCTAACTCAAACCAACCAAAGGTGTGAGTCTAAGAGTTGGTTTGACTCAATCATCTTTGTGGGTAAAACAACACTCTGTGATGTAGAGCACTCAATCGAATTGTTTAAACTAAGGGCGCGGAAGACTTTGGAGTAATCGAAATGAAATGATGCTAGAAAGTTAGAAGGACTCTGTGGAACTCAGCAAGATACACAAATAAGTTATTTCATTTCCTGGTCAAATAAAACACTTACAAATGCCCACTAAGTAGAAGGGATCTACTTAGCGTTTTTTCACTCACTCACCCAATACACTTTCTTATCAGATCGATGGTAAGCGTAGCGAAACTAGGATCTTTCCTAGGCAGATTCTATCTAGATGCACTAACTAACTTGGTACGTATTCTCTCTCTTTCTCGCTTACAAAGTAGTTCTTTCTCTCTCTCTAAACTCTGAAATATATCTTGATGAAAGCACAACCTGAAACTAGCTATTACACAACTTATTTATACTAGCATTACAACGGGTAGGTCGAGGGAGTTAGTTCCGAAAATTCCGGAACTAACTTAGTTGAGCAACGTCCAACGTCTTTGAGTGGTCTTCTTACTTGGCCGCGAACTTCAGGTGTTTTAAGGGAGGACTTTGACCGTTGTGGCGTTGAGGCATTCCCGAGTTGACTCCTTATTATTCGCAACAGCACGGGAGAGTCTGTGACGTCTCCTTAGTTGCGTGGACTCCATTGAAGTGGCTCACTCTTTGTGTCTGACTGAGGATGATTGACTCTGTCGAGATGAACCGCTATCTCTGCAACACTCTGATGTCCCAACAGTTTCCCCTTTTTGCTGATGATAGCAAACCTCTGTGAATCCCGATGGAGTCAATCCTGAAACAGAGACACAAAGGACTAGGGGAACCGACCCTGTCAAAGTTCCCCCTTAATAGCAGCAATAGTAATTGAGTTCAAAGACTCCATTTAGGTTCCCCCTTAATCGTAGAGGGACTCCAGGCAAGCAAACATTAAATAGGCAGTGTAACAGGCAGGATAGGCGTAGTATATAAAGCAGTTAGATACTAGACCACTTGTCCAGCAGCAAAAATCAAAACAAAAGCAGTTTAAAACAAACAACAGAGTCACCCGTACACACAGACGGGATTCACCGCTTCCCCCTTTTGCTTTCATCAGAGGGAAGCCTATAGTCCCAAAGAGTTAGTCCAAAAATTCACACACAAACCAGCAAAAGTTGTTTAGAACTTTAAAACAGCCTAAGTCCTAACACTACACACACACACGTCATGGCTAAGGGGTTGGGGTCAGGGAGGCTTGGATTGTCAAGGAGTGTTCTTGCAAGGCCGTCATAGTCGTCTCGATCCTAGCGAGTTTGTCCATCATCCGCGTTTGGCCCTGAATCAACGATGCTGCCAGTGCGAGCAGTCGTTCCACTTTCTCTAGGAGGGGTAGGAGAGAAGCTTGAGGGACTGCCTCTTGAGAAGTGGAGGTTCCCCGCCGTCGTTGGAGTTGATGGCGGGGGCAGCAACTTGGATTGTCGATGATGCTGCCGATTCAGAGAGCGAAGGTTGATGTGTGTCTGCCTCGTCGATGGACTCTGGCGTCGATGTCGCCAGGGGTACCTGAAAGAATTTGAGAATTCGAGGCAGCCAGAACACTTACCTCAGGGAGTGTTTCGGGGTGTCGACAGACTGGGCTAAGTGATGAAGAATGATGTGGGCCAGATTAATGGAGTGGCGGTTGATTAAGCAGTACATTATGGTGAGGTTCAAGCAGTTGACCATTAGATTTCCTTCTTTTCAAGGGAAAATGTTTTGATGACAAGTATGTGCAGGAGTTGGTGGATGATGAAAGTTCGCCTCGGGGTATTGGGGAGCCCACTTTTTTCTTTGAGGAGAAAAAGCGGTAGATCTTATTTTGAGGGACCCCAGGGATTTCTGGAAGTACTCCTTTTTCATAAAAAGACAGGCCGGTATGAGGGACTCCAAGAATTTGAGACAGTTTTTCAAGATTAAAGAAAATGGGAGTTAAATTAACGAAAGATTGTGCATAACCGTTTCTGATAACTAGATTTTGAAAGAAATCGACAGACTCTTTGGGATAACACTCCTTATCTCACAGAAGAGGTGTTTCCACCCTTGAACTTCTAGCATGGTCACTAACTCCCCCCCCGGTTTGAAGACAGAGCCCATGAGAAATCGAGGAACTTATCCCTGACGATATTTCGGTCTGAGGCAGGGTCACCGAGCATGTAGCGCTGGTTGAAGGGGTCTATCTTCGCATATCTTCGGTGCGGCTTGTGAGGTTTCTGGTCCCTGGTGGAGGTGGCGCCAGTAGATGTATCGTGACTGACGGTGGCAATTCTTGTACCGGTGAAGATTCGAACCAGAGGAGACTGGTTGGGCCTTGACAGAAGAACGGAGAACTCGTTTGGCTGTGGGTCGAGTGGAGGTTTGAGCTTTTCTCTTGCGGGGTTTAGGTTAGGAGATTTTGGAGGTGTTGCAGATTTCGCCGGAGATGCGGGTGGGGTTGGTGTTGGAGATTTATTGGGTGGGGCCTGCGGTTGATCAGTAGCTTGGGTGGTGACAGTAGGTTGTTGGTCTTAGGGTTGGTGGGGATGGTGGCATGGTTTGTAGCGGGGTGATTTCCTCAACATCCGTTTCAAGAATGTCGGTTTTTGCGACAGAGGGTGGTTTTTGATGAGGGGATGCACGCGGGTGGTTGGGGTGTGTGTGGCGGAGTGTGTGGGGAGAGGTAGCAGTGGTTTTAGTGGGAGAGTGAGTGGTAGTGGTGGTGGTGAGTGGAATGGATTCGGGGTGGCCATGGATTGGAAGTACGCCTGAAGGCGGATGGGATCTTGAAAATATCGGCCGGGATATTGATACCGTTGAAATTAATATGCCTGCCATTTGAAGATTGGAGTACACTTGGTGTAAAGGGATGAAGTGAGAGAGATGAGTAGACTGGTGATGGATATAAGGTGGGAATGTCTGCGGGAAGTTGCAGGGATGGCGTGTGTCAGGTGAGAAAAATAGGGGAACGTCAGTGGTTGGCGAGATTAACGGCGAGGATTTAGGCGGAATTATAGACGTGCTAAGCAGTAAAAACATATTTCACAGATTTAAGTGCAACACAAGACAGACTCGATGAGACATGAGGGAGTACCTGGTGAAGATTGCGGTAGGGGCAAGGAGATGCGACCGTCTAGGTAGACGGAGTCAACCCGATTGCTGATCGCAGTGCTTCAAATCGTGCTGTAGACAAGGGTTTAGTAAAGATATCTGCAAGTTGATCTTCTGTGGGCATAAAGTCAAGTTGGATGAGCTTTTTCTCGACACAGTCTTTCAAGAAGTGAAAACGAATTTCGATGGTGTTGGTTCTTGAGTGTTGGACTGGGTTTTTAGGATTTTTTGATTGTGCTTTTGTTGTCACAAAAGATTGGGATTTGTTCTTGGGTTACAAGATAGTCTTGAAGTTGTTGTTCATCCAAAGGAGTTGGGAGCAACAGGCTGCAGCAGAGACATACTCTGCCTCCGCTGTAGAGAGTGCTACGGAGTTCTGTTTTTTGGAGGACCATGAAAAAGGCAAAGACCCAAGAACTGCGCATTACCTGAAGTACTCTTTCGATCTTGGAGAGACCAGCCCTCATCAGAGTCACTATATCCGATAAAGTGAAAGTAGGAGATCGTGGATACCTAGATAGAGTGTACTTGTACCTTTAAGATAACGGAAGATACGTTTGACTGCTTTGAGGTGTGACTGCTTGGTGCTGCTTGGAAGCGAGCACAGAGACAGACTGCGTGAAGAATGTCGGGGTGACTGGCAGTTAGGTACAAGAGGGATCCTATCATTCCTCTATATTCTGTGGCATTGACACCGACTCCGTCATCATCAAGATGAAGTTTGGCAGATGTACAACTTGGTGTGGACATACTCTGGCATTTTGGAGGTTGTACTTGTCAAGGAGTTCCTTGATGTACTTTTGTTGATGGATCTTGATCCCTTCCTTTTCTTGTTGAATTTGTAATCCTAAGAAGAATTTGAGCTCACCTAACTCATTCATGGAAAACTCTTGCTTCATGAGGTTAGCAAAATGGTCATAGAGGGTTTTACTTGTAGAGCCATAAATGATATCATCAACATAAATCTGTACTAGAAGTAAGTCATGCGATGAGTGAAGAATGAAGAGCGTTTTATCTACGGTACCTCGAGAGAAAACCATTTTGTAATAGATATGTAGACAGTCTTTCATACCAGCGCGCGGAGCCTGTTTCAGTCCGTAAAGGGCCTTACACAGTTTGTAGACGTAGTCGGTGGACGGAGTCTGTGAAACATGGGGGTTGCTCGATGTAGACTTCTCTATCAATATAGCCATGGAGGAAGGTTGTCTTAACTCCGTTGTCCCTGCAAAACTCATCAAACGACTTGTTGCAAAATATCAGTACCCTGGTCCGTTCTCAGGGTTTTCAATGTAAATGAAAATTTGTTAATAAGCATTTTATGGAGTTTGACAAACTCCGTAAAAGTTTGGTCCTTAGTAGATAGAAAAATGACCCAAGTCCACCTAGAATAGTCATCGGCCATGACACAGAATATACCTCTTACCACTTCTACTTTATGTACGCATGGACCGACAAGATCCATGTGGAGCAATTCTAATGAAGAGCTAGTAGAGAGAGTCGACTTACTTTTGAAGGAAGACCAGGTGTGTTACCTCTTACGCATGCTTCACAGACAGAGTCTGTGTCAAAGTTTGTGTCGGTAAACCAATCACCCAGTCCTTGCTTTTGAGTTTGTTCAACAGCCTGTGATTTGCGTGACCAAGTCTGGAGTGCCACAGCAATGAATTTTTGGAATGCACATTGAGACAGACTTGATCATCTGGATTAATGGAGTTTTAGCACATTTTGTAGAGATTTCCTTCTCTACGTCCCACGGCTTTTAAGGAACTTGTACGCTCATCATAAACCTTACAATCCGAGGAGAAAAGTACCAAATTGAATCTATCACAAATTTGAGAAATACTTAATAAACTGTGTTGAAGTCCAGTGACCAGATGGACTCCATCAATTTTAAATTTGAGGGGTTACCTACAGATCCAACTCCCACGATTTCACCCTGGTTGTTGTTTCCAAAGTAACCTTACCTCCTTGGTAGGATGAAAGCGAATTGAATTGATTTGGGTCTCCAGTCATGTGACGGGAGCATCCACTATCCAAGTACCAGCTGTCTCCATTCGCTTTCACCTACAAAATAATAGATCATTTGTTAGATTTGGGAACCCAGATGTACTTGGGTTCCCTTTTCAAGCCAGATCTTTTTAATTCTTCTCGTGCTTCAAGTATCAATTTAACGCGTTGACATTAAAAGATAGATCTTTATTCAATTTATCACATGCACTGTCCCTATGTCCAAGACTCCCGCAGTAGCCACAAATTTTAGTTGGAGGAAGATTGAGGTATTTTTGTTGTCCTTTCCACCAGGAGTCAAACTTCTCCTTTTCTTGATATCGTTTGGCTCTATTGTCGGACTTGGACATATTTTTTGGGATATCGAACTTACCCTTTGTGCCACTTGGGCTTGGATGGAGTGGATCGAACTCCGGATTGTAAATTTACAATCTCTTGAGAGAGTTGTTCTACTTTGGTGCGAAGGTCATCTCGATCTTGGCTGACTTCCTTGATCTTGGAGTTAGCCCCACTCAGTAGTTCGGAAGAAGTGACTTGTTTGATAAATTTGACTGGCTTGAGAGAGAGGGCATGCTCCTTTTCTTTCAGTTTTTGAGTGAGGTTTTTGATAGTGGTATTTAAGGACATGTTTTTGGATTCGGAAGCATTTAGATCATTTTGAAGAGAGCAACACTTATCAGTAAAGATGTGAAACCTGCTTGAGAGAGTCGATCAGAGTGAGAGACTCTTTCTGGTCGCTCTGACTAGACTGATTTCATTTCGCTCTATGGTATCATGGAGTTCTTTTTGGAGAGAATCAACATGACGCCTGATTCTTGTAGATCTAGTCTAAGAGAGCAGGAGATGGTCTTGTGTTCCTCACCTTCATCTCTTAGGGCATACATAAGTCCCTTTGAGATTTCAAGTTCCTCAGATAACTCAGTTATTTTGCTGGTGAGACTTGCTTTGAGGGAGTTAGCCTCGGTGACAATTTTAGCGATTAAGGTCATAAATCCCATAGTGGTAATACGATAAAGGTATGTTTCAAGATGAGAATGAGTTACCTCATTGTCGGGGATCATGGACTCCGTCGTATCATGTGCCATGAGACATACCAGTCCGCTAGACTCTGTGTCTTGATCGTCGGAGTCTGAATCGCCCCAACCAACAGCTGCCATCAGTGACCTCCCTTGGGATTTTCCGTACTGGTTTTTTAGTAAGGGGCAGTCCTTCTTGAAGTGACCAGGTTTATTGCAGTTGAAACAGGTGACAGAGTTGAAGACTTGTTTGGAGGTATTTGAGAACGACCGACTCTGCCGATTTGGCTGGTTACGCATGAATTTTCGGAAGTTCTTTACTATGAAGACAAAGTCTTCCATAGTCTCAGCCTCACTTTCTACAACGATAATATCTACCAGCTCAGCCTTAGCTTGTCTGATTTGAGTATCAACGACATAGGCTCCTTTCTGTGTGTACTGAGTCGAATTAACCTGCAAGGCTTGGTCATTCAAAGTAGTAATTTTACTAGGAGAAGAAGAAGATGTATTACCACACTTCTTTCGAACGTTCTTCTTGTGCTTATCTACAGACTGTAGATAGGAACCTAGGTCTTGACAGCTCTATTTGGATAATCCTTGCATGCTTTGGTGGAGATTACCGTCTCTGCCCATTCTTCTCTAAGACTGTCCAGCAGCTTGTGCAAGACACTCTCTCTATCCGGTAAGATGTTAACTTTCTGTATAGTAGTAGTTAGTAAATAAAAACGATCAAGCACTTCTTCCAGAGACTCATCGGGTTTCTGCAGAAAATTTTCATATCCATTCGAAGTTCGTGAGATTTGCATTTCTTGAGTTCAGTGACTCCTTCGTGGGTAGCTTGAAGGAGTGTCCAGATCTCATTAGCAGACTTACAGTGATTGACTCTCTTTTGCTCTGGGATGGACAGGCAAGTATATATTGCACGTGATACTTGTCGATTCAGCTCGTACCTTTTGCGATCTACAGTAGTCCATGTGGATCGATCTGGATTGACTGCAAGATCTCCTCCAGTGACTATCTCCCAAAGCTCGGAGTTGACAGACTCAATGTGTTGCTCGATCTCATTTTTCCAGTGGTCGTAGTTGGTGAGGTGAGTCTGGGGTGCTCGAAGTGCATTTTGTTGTTTTGATTGGCGAAGAGGTCTGCCATTGCTTTCGTTGATTGGCCGTTAGCCTAAGCAAGGCTCTGATACCACATGTAAGATCGGGTGGCTAACTCAAACCAACCAAAGGTGTGAGTCTAAGAGTTGGTTTGACTTAATCAGTCTTTGTGGGTGAGAAACACTCTGTGATGTAGAGGCACTCAATCGAATTGTTTAAACGAAGTGCGGAAGACTTTGGAGTAATCGAAATGAAATGATGCTAGAAAGTTAGAAGGACTCTGTGGAACTCAGCAAGATACACAAATAAGCTATTTCATTTCCTGGTCAAATAAAACAACTTACAAATGCCCACTAAGTAGAAGGGATCTACTTAGCGTTTTTTCACTCACTCACCACCCAATACACTTTCTGATCAGATCAATGGTAAGCGTATCTTTCCTAGGCAGAGTCTATCTAGATGCACTAACTAACTTGGTACTATTCTCTCTCTTTCTCGCTTACAAAGCAGTTCTTACTCTCTCTCTAAACTCTGAAATATATCTCGATGAAAGCACACCTGAAACTAGCTATTACACAACTTATTTATACTAGCATTACAACGGGTAGGTAGGGAGTTAGTTCCAAAAATTCCAGAACTAACTTAGTTGAGCAACGTCCAACGTCTTTGAGTGGTCTTCTTACTTGGGCCGCGAACTTCGGGTGTTTAAGGGAGGACTTTATGACCGTTGTGGCGTTGAGGCATTCCCGTTTGACTCCTTATTATTCGCAACAGCACGGGAGAGTCTGTGACATCTCCTTAGTTGCGTGGACTCCATTGAAGTGGCTCACTCTTTGTGTCTGACTGAGGATGATTGACTCTATCGAGATGAACCGCTATCTCTACAACACTCTGATGTCCCAACACCCGGTATTGCATGTATATATAACAGCGTACGGGAAGGAATTACTGAACGTGAATTTGTCAAGCTAGCAGTTACACGGTGAACGGTATGTTAATTGTGTGGTCTGAATGTCCTAAGGATTTTCCTGAGGTCCAGACGTTGTGTGTTTAATTGTTAAGAGCGATATATGTGATTTTATGTATATGATATTGTATACTGTTTGCTCGACACCACTGCGTTTTATTTATACACGAACGTCTTATGACTGGAAGTTTATACATCTAAACTGGAACAAGACTAACTGACCTTTAGGTATTATTGAACCTAACTGATGGTCAACTGTTATAGTCTTAACTCAAGGATTGAATATTGTATCACTGACTAAAGGGCTAACTTATAAAGAGAGGAATCTAGACTGTTTCGACTTTCTGGTTGCGCATCTTGATCACTACGAGAGACTTCAATGGGGAGTCACTCAAGGGAATCCATCAGTCACATTCGATGATGGCGGAGGGCACTTCCGTTGGTGCACAGGTTCGACCGGATCGGTTTTATATTTATCCAGGGCCATAAGGTCAGCTGGTAACGGTTCCATTGGAACCCAGGGGACTATTGTCCATTAATAAGTTATTAAGGGTTGTCTTGACACGACGCCTGAGGTGGAATTTAATTGGAAAAGGTTAAGTGATTGGTTTAAAGGATAAGAGCCAGGTGGCCAACTAACAAGTACAGTTTAATACGCGTATCTTGTTTGGTTATTGTCATGGATTATTGATGTGTGATTATTGGTTATTGTTATGGATTATTGATGTGTGATTATTGGTTATTGCTATGGAATATTGATGTGTGGTTATTGGTGTTGTGTACTATTGTACACTGATGTTTGCAGGTGAATTGTTATGTGATTGTTTAATGTTTACAGTTATTACTGTTAGTATTGTAAACCGGTATTTCATGTAAAAAATCTAATATCAAGATGGCTAAAACGACTTAAAGAATCTAGATGATTTAAGACTACATTTAGCATACCAGCATTTCGATTGCTGAGCCTTCAATGGGCCAAACATTCCAGGTTATTGAAGAAGACTCAAGCCGGAGTGCGGGACACGGGGGTAGCTGATGTGTTTTCAACAAACACCTTTGGTTCTATTTTGTATTGTATTAAGGAGGTTGTTGTATTCAATTAGTTGCTCATTTAGTTGGATTTGGTTTGTAATAATTAGAGTGCTCAGTATCTGTTCATCACAGCGTGAGGAGTTGTATTGTTGGAAAGAGTAAGGATGCCTTGTTACTCACAAGGGTGAGTAACGGCGTGTAACACCAAGGTAGATAGTTTTATTTTCCGCTGTGAATTGTTATTTATTATGCTACGACTTGCGACGTTATTACAGGTTTAGGATTAGGGGTGTTACAAAAAGTGGTATCAGAGCGGAGTACCGCTCTGATGGAAAGATACTGAGTCAAGAACAATGAACATAGGAATATTGGTATACGGGAAACGTCTGTGAGGATTCGTGACCTAGAAAAAAATCTAGGAATATTTTTATCTAGTAGTTAGCTTCCTTACCTGTTGTGATTGTGTATGTAATACGGTGTAGCAACCGAGTAGAAATAATAATATACTATCTTAGATGTCGACAAGAGGAAGGCCACGTGGAGGCAGCAGTGGACGCGGTGGCGAGACACCGGCGGATGTTCCAGCAGTATCAGGCCTAGCAGCGGCCATGGCAGACTTCGCGCAGCAGCTAGAAGCTCAACTAACGGGAGCCATACCCCACATGTCGCAGCCCAGGGAAACCAACTGGTTGAAGAGCGTTGCAGACGCGAGAGTACCAGTACCAACTTATTCAGGGGAACTGGACCCCGCCGCACTGGAGAAATTCATCGTGGAGCACTAGAAGGCCTTCAAGGCTGTTCGAGTTCCAGAAGATCAAAAGGTCGACATCGACGCGTACAACCTGAAGGACGCAGCAGATATTTGGTGGCGGTCTGTGGAGGGCCACCGTAGAGCTACACCGGACTTTGGATGGACAGCGTTTGTAGAAGTGTTGCGGGAGAAGTACTACCCCGAACACCTAAAGCATAGGAAAAGGCAGGAGTTCGAGACCTTAATCAAGGGAGTCAAACAGTTGACCAGTACTACGCGCAGTTCACCAGTTTGTTGGACTACATACCAGGAGTCGACTACTCCGACACTGTGAAGACTCAAAAGTTTAGGGGAAAAGGCGCAGGAAGAAAGAAGAGAAAGAGTACTGAAGGAGATGATGGTGGAGCAACCTCTGGCGGTTACTACAAGAAGGGGAAGAAATTCTTTGATAAGAGGAAGAGGCGAAAGGATTTCCATGGTCAGAAGACGAAGGAGCAGGTCCACTAGTGCAGAAAATGTTTTTTACCACGGTTATTTTGCTCATATACCACGGTTAGAGACCGTGGTTTATACTCGCGTGGTATATCGGAAAATTCAAAAAACCACGGTTCGAAACCGTCGTTTAAAAGACGGAATATAAACCACGGTTCGTAGAACCGTCGTTTAAAGCCCGTTGTGGCGCGGGAATAAGACGACTTATACCACGGTTGGGACGAAAACCGTGGTATATAATGTCGTTCCATTGCGTTTTATACGACGGTTCGGATAATTAACCGTGGTATATGACTACTTTATACGACGGTTCTACAATAAACCGTGGTTTATACTCGTCGTTCCATTGAGTTTTAAACCACGGTTTTAAGGGAACCGTGGTTTTTTTATTTTTTAGTTTTTTAGTTTTTTTGTTTTTTTAGCATCTACCACATATGTTTTCCAACACAACCCAATTTACAATCGTATACAACCTGTACAGGGCATCCAACTGGTATTGCCCTTTGATAACCAACCACACTATGACCATAAACCAAGTTGTCAGTTTAAATTGCAACATTGAAAACGAATTGCAAACAAACCCATTCAAACTTTCAAAAATAAGAGAGAGTTGAACTTTTACAAACTTTGAGAGTTGCTTCAGCAAAAACAAAAGTCTAAGTCTAACTACGTACACTAGGATATAAGATCTAAGAAACACTCAAGTAATTTTTACACCAAAACTGCGATAAATGATCTCTTACAAAGTCGTGATCCCCTTTGGAATACGTGCTCCCTGCTTGTGTGAAATAAGAAACAATCTGTCCATAAAAAGAAACTGATCATCATTAGTATACAATTTTATTTAAAATGCAATAACTTTAACTGAAACTTTGATTGGTATTACCTTGTCATCATCCGTAAGCGTGTCAATATTTTGTACCATCTCGAACATGTACCGCATCACATAATAGCCACAGCTTTTTGAATCGGGCTGTTGAGGACACTGTCATCACACCATCCATGGATTACCAACTTTAGACAGATCAAAAATTAAACGTTTAGCTTTAATACAAAAATGCATAAATTAAATGATTACTTACACGTATGTAGTGGAAGTCCAAGATGGAGAATGGTTTCTTTTCATCACTTAAACCAAGCTTATGGCCCCTGCATAAATACAACATTTTAAAATGAAGCCATTTATTGTCAATAATCTAGGACAAGGTTAAAATAAATACAGAATGCCTTAAAATTTTGAATACTCACTCCTTCAAATATTTCTCTACAGCGATCTCTCGAAGGTCATCAGGGCCGCCCAATGGGTCTAGTATCAATAAGCATGAGGTGTCGATACACAACACCAACAACATCCAATGATTGCTGCCACAGATAAAACAAAGAATGTTTTGTAGAATTATTAAATATCACAATTAGGAAGCAAAAAATTCCAGTTATTGTGTACTTACATCTGATGATATGGGATCAGCAAATATTTGCTTCTTCTTCGCACCGCAGTACAAAATCCCTGCCTCACATGCTCTACACATCCTTGCTCAGCCAGTGCGGCCTGATTTGCTGACATCAATTGCGGACACAAGAAAGAGAGGGCAAATAATCTCTTGCTCGCTAGCAGTCTACTAGTCAAACACCTAAACAACATTTTTTCATAAGATATGTTAAATAGCTTAAAAAATGAAAGATAATGTAATAATTTGAAAGATACTTACACACAATAGGCCTGAATCACAGAGATGTTAAGCAGGTCTCCCATCAAAAATTCTCGTAGATCGCTCACGGTAATCATCAAATCTCTGGGCTCAGAGGAGTGGAAAACATGCTTAGACACTTTCATGTTGAAGTTGGTGACAGACTGCGGCCTCGTCATGAAAAAGTCATACAACATTTTTTGTTTGACTGTCAACTTCTTCAGATACTTGGGTGTCAGAATGGAGGATCTCCTAGGAGTCATATCGAAAGGTTTCACCACTTCCTTTCTCACCCTCTGACTCTCCTCACTTTTCACAACTTCCTTCCCCTTATCCACTTTCCTCTTCTTAACCGGTCTTAATTCCTTATCAATCTAATAGTATACAAATTTTAAATAATAAACATATCAGTCAACAGTCAAGTTAAAACTAAACAGTAAGCATGTAATGTAATTAAATAGTTTACCTTGTCACTACTGACATCAATGAGAGAATATGGCCATTGAACAACTGAAGATTTTGATTGACCTATTTTACTCCACTCATTCCACTCCAACGGAAGGGGAGAGTCCTTATGACCTTGCACAATATCATCTACCATCACACGAGCGTGGAGAGGTGGGATGACCTTGAAATGTACTACAGAGTTCGGTCCGGTCTGTAAAACCCGACCGAATGCAACATGCACAGTCCCACCATCCAACACTTGAAACAGATGACATGATTTAGCCATCTACATCAACTCACAACAGTAAGCAAGCTAATAAAATTATATTGTTTTAAAAGTAATGTTAAAATAACTAAGGAGGAAAAAAGAACAAACCAAAAGGTTTTGATAAGGAAATGTGTCTCTGGTAGGAGAAGAAGGTGCAGGATGATCGACCATCAGAGTATCCGCCGTCGTGGTAGGAGCAGACGTCGGTGTAGGATCATCGACAGTATCCGCCGTCGTGGTAGGAGCAGACGTCGGTCTAGCAGTAGGTGCCGGTGTAGGAGACGCGGCCACTATCGATGTATTCGCCGTCGCGGTAGGAGTAGACACCGGTGTAGGAGTAGTAGGTGTCGGTGTAGGAGCATGCACCTGGCCCAATACTAAAGCCTCAAGTCTTCGCAGGCACTCCTCGTAGGCTTGACGCTCCTCAGCGTGGCGTCTTTCCGACTCAGCGTGACGTCTTTCCGACTCCTCCAACCGGTCATGCACCCGTTCATCCACCATTCTCTCTATCATTCAGCCTGTGGTACTCTCGATCGAGACGTAGGAAACACGTCTTTTTGGCGAGCTTCCCCTCCAAGCCCCCGCACTCGCCCTGGATGATCCTTTTGCCCAAGGGCCTTATTCAGTGGATCATCCTGAGACGGAGGGGCCGAAACCATCTCCCATCGCTCAGTCGAGCCAGACTATTTTAAATTAACAAAAATGTTAGAAATGAACTTATTAATTAGTAAACAACAACTTTTAAAATATATACTTACAATCTTGGATGCCAACTCAGCAGTCTCGCTCTGCGGGAACACATATACCCCCTCGTCATTTTTCACCATTCGACCCAGCATAAATGTCTGCACTCTACTTGCATCGTCAACATCATCAATAACTGACTGAGTGCCGTCTTCATTAGTTTTAGTCAGTAAGCCCTCGCTCTTCCACTTCTCCAACCGCCCCGTGTATCCAGCTCGCCCCATGAAGTGCTTGTAGATATTCTTCGCCCGGTTACGTCTCGCTTGTTCTTGACGTAACTGTTACAAAATGTATATTTGTAAGTTATACATAATAAAAAAATATTTGTTAAATTTTATTCCTTAAATAATTAAGAAAGAATAATTGTAAAAGTACCTTAAACTCTTCAGTCTGGCGATGGTCGTAGAATATCTTCTAGTCCTCCTCCGTGATCATACCATCGTACACTACCCACGGCGGTGACCTCTTGGAGCCCGGTTTGTTAATCCAGCCATCTACCAACCGATGCTTGAACTGTCGCAGTGATGTCGCTAGAAGTGATTCAATCTTTGTCCGAAGTTCATCCGCGACCTTGTACTTCTTCTGCACCATCTGCCATATGATGTCTTTGTCTGCCTTTTCTTGATCTTTCCAGTCCTTATTAATCGAGCAATGGGATTTTACCATCAATCCCAAGTAGGAAGCAAACTTCTGCTTCGACCCACCACGATGTCGGAGGTACTTGTCCCAGATCAAATCGATGGGAGAATCTTTCTTCTCCTTCAACCACGGGTCGGTCCACGTCCCTTCCGAGGGGGCTGCGAAGTAGATGCAGCTGGTGGTTCTTCAGTAGGGACGTCATCGTCAATATCATCCAGCCCCAATAGTAAGTCCTCTTCGACTCTATCGTCAGGATCCATAATCTGAAAAATAATCAACAATTAACAAGGTTAATACGAACATCTACTGAATCAAATATTGAAACATCACAAAAATTAAATAATATAATATTGTCAACCACACTTACAAAATAACATTTCATCGTTCAATCCACAATCCTTCATTGTGGTCGGACCTTCGATATTCAAAATTAGTTACATTATCTACCTCCATCGGCAACCGAATAGGTACATCTGTTTCATCTTCACAGTCGTATTCATCCTCATCAACAATATTATCAATCCCAACTATCGATCTTTTACTCTGCATTACAATAGACCATCTGGGATTAGATTGATCACGACCGTAGAATACTTGTTTTGCCTTTGATGCAACAATAAAGGGTTCATCAGTAGGCGCCGCTGTCGTTAAATCAACTAGCTTCATACCATGATCCTCCTCACGATATCCCTGTTTGTTGTCCACCCATTTGCAACGAAATACGCAAGTTTCATAACTAGTGTAATTCAAGACCCAAATATCCTCAATAACACCATAATATTCGTTCTTCAGTGTATTACGACTTGTTCCTGTGAAAATGTCTTGTGAAGCGATAAGATGCACACCACTGTTCTGGTTTGTCGATTTACAATCTTGACGTGCAGTGTAAAAAGAAAATCCATTTACATCATATCCTTCATACGACAACACATTGAGATTTGGACCAAGTGCCAATAATTGGATCATTTCATCCACGCTCCTTGAATCTTCATACAACACCTTCTGTCTGAACCACTTAACAAATGTTGCATTCTGCTCTTTTTTTAATTTGGCATTACTCATCGTTGGGTGTTTTGTTTTGAGGTAGGCTAGGTGTGCATCGAAATACGGTTCAACAACTTCAGAATGATTCAACACAACCAGATGTGCCTTGTTCAATGTATCAATATCAACTCTGCATAATTTTTTCCCACAGGTACCAACCCCTTTAAGCCTGCCATCATGTCTTGCTTTCGGTAATCCAATAACATCAACACCGTCTAAGTAATGAGTGCAGAAGTCAACTACTTCCTCTGTTACTATCCCTTCAATTATGCTTCCCTCTGGACGCCGACGGTTTTTCATTTTCTTTTTCAGTATACCCATATATCTCTCAAACGGATACATGTATCGAAGGTATAACGGACCACAATGTTTGATCTCTCTAACAAGATGAACAAGTAGATGCACCATAATATCAAAAAACGAAGGAGGAAAATACATTTCCAACTGACACATGGTGATCACAAGGTCATTCTGTAGTTTATCCAGCGTCTCCACATCAAGCACTTTACACGAAATTCCTTTGAAGAAAACACATAAATTTGTAATAGTTTTCCTGACATCAGCTGGAAGGATTCCACGGAGAGCAACCGGAAGTAAGTGCTGCATCAGCACATGATAGTCGTGAGACTTCATCCCTACCAATTTAAGATCAGACATTGATACCAACTTGATATGTTCGATGAGTAACCGGATGGCACTTTAATATGACGAAGAGAACTACAAAAACTTATTTTCTCTCTTTGGATAATGTATGACAAGCGGGAGGCAAGAATGTTCTTTCCCTCTTTGTTGTGGCGCGAGTTCTTCTCGTATACCCAATTCAACCAGATCTTTTCTACCCTTTAAATGGTCTTTTGTCTTTCCTTTCACGTTTAGTAGTGTCGCAGATACACTTTCACCAATGTTTTCTCCACGTGCATAGCATCAATGCAATGTCTCACCTCTAAATGTTGCCAATATTCAAGTTCCCAAAATATTGATTTTTTCTTCCAGATGCTCTTTTCAGTGGCTTTCGTTGGTGGACCGAAGTTGTTCACAACATTCTTCAACTGATTGTAAGTCTCAGCAACAGATAGTGGTGGTCGAGCGACTACATGATCCGTTTTTCCATCAAACTCTTTTGTCATCTTACGGTATTTGTGCCCTTTAGGAAGGAATTTCCGATGGCCCATGTACACATTTTTTCCACTGTGTTTTAACCGTATACTGCAAGTTCTATCTCCACATATAGGGCACGCTAGAGCTCCTTTAATTGTGTATCCCGAGAGGTTACCGTATGCAGGGAAATCATTGATCGTACAAAACAACATAGCCCGGAGCGTGAAGTTTTCCATACCGTATGAATCATACACCGTCGCACCTTCATTCCACAACAATTTAAATCGTCAATAAGTGGTTGCAAAAACACATCAATTTTGTTTCCCGGTTGTTTTGGACCCGATATCAACAGAGAGAGGAGAATATGTCTGGGTTTCATACACAACCATGGTGGCAGATTGTATATTGTCAATAAAACAGGCCAAGTATTGTGGTTTCTGTCACCTTTTTTACATAGCGTGATTCCCCACATTCAGAGCAATGGTCATCCAACTCATTCTCCTTCCAATACAACATACACCCATTTGGACAAGCATGTATTTTTTTATATTCCATACCCATCAGACACATTAACTTCTTTGCCTCATAAGTTGTTGTGGGTATCACATTGTCCTTTGGTAGTACATTCTTCAGCAGTTGTAAAAGATCTGTAAAACTGACATCACTCCATCCATGTCTCGCCTTCAGATTGAATAGTTTTAGGACAACGCTCAATTTGTTTTGTGTTTGCGTTTCACATCCACTGTACAACGGTTCCTTTGATGCTTGCATCAGATTTTCGAATGATTTGGGTTTGTTGGAAAAATGTTGTTCAACATCTTCCATCATCGCATTAAGGTCCTCCTGATCATCTGAATCACTACCTAGTGAATCATCTTGAGTATCCCCAAAATCCTGTGAAGCATCCATTTCTGATTGTTCTGCAACGACGTTATCAGCACATTCAAACACTTGTACTGAATGTTGACCATGCAGTATTGTTATGGCTTCATAATCTTCTGTAAACCCTCTGCGAATCAGATGATCCTTAATCTTGTCCACACCTCGGTATTTGAAGTCGTTCTTGCAATCGACACAAGGACATCGAATATATCCCTTATCCCTTGGTTTCAGATTGTCAACAAGGACTTTGCAAAATTTATTGACCCCTTCTAGGTACTTGATGTCCAATCTGTCACTGTACATCACTGAGCGCTCCATCTCCTTTTCAACACACACCAGATGTCGTGAACTCGTTCCATTGATCTCTCTTTTTTTATTTACAGATTTAACAACCTAAACCTATCCAATCACCGTCGATCTCACCTAGAAACAAGTTAATAATATACAGTAGTTCAGTGATAATTTCGGCAGCATTACCCTACAGTTCTCCTAAGTGTAGATATATATATATGAATCGTTTCAATTCACATATATATATGTACACTAGAAGAACACTAGGTAATGCTGCTGAAATTATCACTGAACTACTGTATATTATTAACTCATTCACAACCTAGATGGTGAGATCAAAGGCCATTGGACAGTCCCAACGGGACTATCTAAGACATACCTCTATCAGGTTAATCTCAGACAGGTAATTCTATGTTTGAATTGATTTTCCATTGTTTAATAGAAAAACAAAAATAAATTGTAACATTTTAAATACCAACCTGATGAGTACTGGATGGCAGCTAGCGCGAACAGCACAGAAGAAGGAGAATAGGCAAATGCTCTTGCGCGTAGTATATACACCTATTCAATGAAATTAGAATAAGGTTTTAATTTTATAAAAACTTGAATAATTGAACATATTAAACAAACGAACATAGCTTAAATTCTGGAAAAAATTTGGCATGACCTTTGCGTATTTTTAGACACTCCACATTTTTTTAAGGCAGAAACAAACATAGCAGCACACATTAACTCTCAGCAACCATACGAATTATTATCAGACAGACAAGTATGCATATAGTAAATGTATATATATATGATCAATGAACAAAAACATCCACCCCATTTCAACCCCATCATCACATTTCAACCACACTATGCAAATACATATTCTAATGATTGCAGAATACAAGTAGAATTTAGTATAACGTCTATTTGACACATTATATATATAATATATATAATATATATATATATATATATATATATATATATATATATACATTTATATTAGTATTTCTTTCTAAAATTATAATCAGAAATGCAGTGATTTACCGTGGGTTCTGATCAGGCAAACCGGTGGCAGAGGTTGACAGCAGCAGATAGTGCGACAATTAGACAATCCGACTGTGTGTAGTGAATACAATGAAATTAGACTACAAGTTTTAATTTGAAAAATATATGAATAATTGAACAAATTAACAAACAATATATTTTGAAAAACCATGTTATTGAAACATTTTAAAAAACTAACCTAATGATGAATAAGGATGATCAGTCACAAATGGGAAGGAAGAGGGATTGTTCAACCGTGTAGAAATACCTATTCAATAAAATTAAATAAGGTTACATTCTGGAAAAAATTTGGCATGACCTTTGCGTATTTTTATATACTCCACATTTTTTTAAGGCAGAAACAAACATAGTAGCAACATCAGAAAGACTACGAAAACCATTTCATTTTCCCCTGCATAAACAAACATTTAAGAGACTGTAGAGAATTGTTTTCATTCTTTTTTCCCTGCAATAAACATACGTCGTACGACTCTCTCTCCCTCCTCGATCGCAATAACAACAACAATAATAATCATAATGTGACAGAAAATATAATTCTCAACCGACACTAGAAAATCAAAACAACCAAAACAAAGAAGACAAAAACAATTAACACATCAGTCCACCACTCTCTGCTATCAAAACCAACTCTCTGCTATCAAAACCATTGCATATATATATATATATATATGAAACCCATATCGTCATACTTTCGCTCAAACAAACTTGAATTTGTGAACTTCATAATTTAAGGAATTAGTAAATTGCATCCCTATCTGGTGAACAACAATATACATGCATGCTCGCGCCTGTATTCATTCCAAAATTTTGCAACCCGACAGAGAATTTGCAGCCCTAACTGTCGAACAAGATTTTCATCTCTAATTTGCAGCCCGAACTGTCGAACAAGATTCCAAAATTTTGCAACCCTTAAATGACGAACAAACAATACATGCTCGCGCCTGTATTCATTCTCGACGCAATCGGAGAATTTTTCTTCATTATGCAAATTAACAACCCAACTGGCAAATACCTTCGGTGGTGAGCAGGGCGACGGCGGTGGAGCTAGGCGTGAGCAGGGCGACGGCGTTGGGCGGCTGGGAAGGGCGGAGTTGGCGCGGCGCTTCAGTACTCAGAGGGGGAGAGCTTCGGGAGGCGACAAGACGAGGCGGAGGCGGTGGAGCGAGCTGGCGTGAGCAGGGCGACGGCGGTGGAGCGAGCTGGCGTGAGCAGGGCGAGGGGGTGGGAGTCGTCGACGGGAGAGGAGGGGAGTCGGAATCGCACAGGGAGACGGGGATAGCGGGAGGAAGAAGAAGAAATGAGGCCTTTTAATTCAATAACTTTAAAACGACTGTTAATAAACAAACCGTCGTTTAAAATCTATGTCACGAGGGGAATAAACGACGGTTCGTAGATAAACCGTGGTTTTTAAGTGTTGGCGCAATACTTTAAACGACGGTTCAATAGTAACCGTGGTTTATGTTGATTATATACGACGTTGTAACGGGAACCGTCATTTATCTTCTAAGGGCGTTGAACTATAAACGACGGTTTATTTTGAAACCGTCGTTTATATAGTGAGCCAAGCAACATAAATGACGGTTCTCTAAATAACCGTGGTTTATACACTTTAAACGACGGTTTCATCATTAACCGTGGTTTAAAGCCCGTCATTTAAAATCTTTTTTCTACTAGTGGTCCCTCATCTGACCGGCCCAGCCACTTAGATCGGCACCACCTAGGAGCAATAAGCCAACCCAGCGCCACTACTACTGTAAGCGCTGTGGAAATGATCACCCAGGCGTAGATTGCGCAGGAGGAAGGTGGAGTGCCGCTATTGCAAAAGGAAGGTCACAGGAGATGAATGCTTTTCCAATCCAGGGAGCCGAGTATACAAGGGAGCTAGAGGTTCACAGAGAACACCAGCTATTGAGGCGGGCGGACCAAGAGGAGGCCAGGCGCCGCAGAACAACACCTATACTAGAGGACCGGCAGGACAGCCATCCTCATCCGGGAGTCGGCAGGGAAGGAGATAGTTCCATGAAGAAATACCCTGTACACAGTGGGAACTTCAGGCGCGCGAAACCGGTAAGCTCAGAACTTAAACCTAATGCATGATGCATGAATGTGTGTTTATATTATCAGTCGATGAGACTTGTACTTTATGTGTTAGTAAGTATCAAAATTTAGAGAGACCTAACTTAGATAACCTCTCACCCAATAGGATACTTCGACATTTGTTTTCCCTTACCTATGAGACCGAGGTCACCTGAGCCTATGTGCGAAGGTCGGGAATATCCAGGGGCAAAATGCCAAGTACTTCGACCCGACATGATCTTACTCAAGCAATATTTAATTATGGTGAACAAATAACTATTATAAATGAATGTAGACTTTGGGGATAGGCCTTGGAGGATTTTATATTCCAGGATATAGGAGTGGATCAAACTTAAATTAGATATGATGTGTGTGGGTAAGGATTGGGATCCACAGGCTAGGTTATATAGTGAAGTAAGAAAGGTAGATGGAGCACGAGTTCCTAGGATACCAGTTGTATCATTCTCCATAGGAGATATGCTGAGTTCTTATACGGTGATCAGAAGAGGATGGATAAGGCGAAAAGGATTATTTTGAAGTCAGGAGACGCGTTAATATTTGGTGGAGAATCCAGATTAGTGTACCATGGGATTAAGAGTATTAAACCGAATTAGCCTTGGGATACATGGTGGGAGATAGTACAGTGAGGAATAGTAAGTTAGTTTTTGCTTGATCCGCCGAAGGGCGTTATCAACTGTCCAAACTTACAGTAACTACAAAGTATGACCTGCCTAAATGACGAGCAGATGTCATGAAAAGGAATACATTAATTAATAAAAAAATACTTAAGACTACATGAATTGTCAAAAGGGTTTGATGAAGACCTGCACGTAAAGAGCAAACACTGAAATTTTATGGGATACCCAGGCACCGAGCTTACCGCTCAGTGCGGGACTGGAAATCTTACAATCCCTTATTAACTCCGAGAGAAGATAGTGTGAAACCTTGAAATATGACAATAGAGAAACAGAATCTCAAAATATATAACTAAACATCCATCACGGATAAGCACGGGTTTTAAATACCTGAGCAAATACCAAGGGTCTCAGCTAGTATCAATATAGTGACAGTGCTGGAGTCCTAATTAATAAAGGGGAGAGAACAAACTTTGAATCTATATTTTCTGAAGTAGGGAGAACTACCTAATTAGCAATACCAAATGCTACATATATACATATAATTTGGAGGTGGTAAACCTAAAACGTTGAGGAGTGTTGATAAATTTCAGAGGGCTAAATATCATTAAATATACCTACCCTATTTTGAGGCTCACGTCCTACACTATCCTTATGGTTCTATATGAGCATATGTCTTCTATGACAGCTCAATTTATGAATGCGAATAAAGAGCGCAAGAAATCAAATAAGGTTAACCCCTTATGTAAATAAATTTTAATATAAACATGGTAACGAATAACTCTCCTTGACACTTACAATGAAGGTAGTATAAGTTATTAAAGTTTTTGAATAATATACGCTAAAAGTGAGTGGAAGTTAAATTTAAAAGTAGAAAACATACCCCTTGGCTTATAACAATTGTTTTACACGTAAACCTTCCTAACGCTATATACTAATCCCTATGATTCTAAATCCTCTATTTGATACACCTAATCGACCTATTTTGGAAGCCATTGAGTTTGTGGATTAACCACGTTTCTAAGAGATAGAAACAAACAATAAGCTTGATTGTCCTATTACCAAACCGTAGGATCCAAACTGGAAACCCTTAGTTTGAGATGGTACTGATATTAAGAGATACTTAACCTAGGCTGAACATATGGTTCACCTGATTCATGGAGTTTAAAGTGGAGTAAGAAAAAGCTAAGCTTTAAGGCGGAGGAAATAATACTTTATGGAACTGTAATTGTTGATCGAGTTATGAAAACTTTTCCTTGAAGTCTAACTGTGACTGTCCTTGTTCCATGTAATGATAACCAAAATGTAGGCAATAATCAAGCCCTGGTGAGTTAAATACTAGATGAGCCTTTTAAAGAGAAGAGGGTATTCTAAGGTATCCAAGTCCATGACTGAATTTATTACTTGTATGATGGATTTAAGAGTTAAAATGATTGATGAATAAATTATTAGACAGTATGTGCCTAGATATTTTAATAAGAATTCACCTTTTATGCCAAGAGGAAAACCTGGCTTCCCCGCTTGATGATTTGACCAAAGGAATATGGTTCCGGGGATTTGGGTAATACACTAGATTCGAGTATAGGTTATAACAGATATTGGATTAGTTGTATAGTGGTCAAAATGTAGTACTCACCATGTCACAAAGTCTAATAAGATAAAATTTGGAAAATAACAATTATGTGATTGTTTGATATTTGACGTGGGAGGTCGAACTTGATCCTGGTCAGATCATGGAAAACCAAACACAAAATGGGTGGAAGGATAGTTCAACATTGACGCTGACCCCGTCAGGGTTGAATGATTCCTGAGACTCCCTACAAGTGGTCACAAATATCTATGTGATAAGTAAATATTTATACTTAATTTTCGTATAAAATTCGATTAATGAAGTATATGAGTTATAGAAGTGTAAGTTAAGAATTAAGCTGTCCAGGTTATCCTGAAGAGATTAAATAGCTAAAACGACTCCGCTAAGGTCGTAAAAATAGTCAACTGTGAGGGGAATAATAACTGTTATTATCCATAAGCCATGTTAATAAGTTAAAAATGAGAGTAAGAGACATTTTACCTATAATAAAAAGTATTCTTAAGCTACCTTCTAAGTTATGGCCATATTGCTATCTGGAGGGAAAGATCGACTTTCATGTCTTTCTTTATGAATTCAAACCCAATATATTAATAGGAATCTACCTATAAACATGGTAGAATATAAAGAGTAGAAACATTATACTAATACTCACATGAGTTGATTAACAACCGTAAGAACATGTTCAACTGAGAGACAACTGTACCTTGTTAGAAACCTTAGCGGGAACCCTACTGTGGTATACCTGATGAACAGACGATAATAATCGTGTATGTACTAGCGATAATTGGTGAATCAATAATATCAAGAAATCTTTCTGTATTATACATAAGATGCACGGCTCGACCATAGCTCATACCTTACATTGAAAATGAAAACCGAATATGGTGACAGTAACTCAAATACCAGAATCACAAGATGATGACCTGAAGATCAAAGAGAGAGATTTTAAGTGTGCCCCAATATTAATACAACACCGAGCGTCGACGATTACAACTACAAGAGGCGATTAATGGAAGTGTGTTACACACGATAGTTTAAACAAGCCATGAAATAATATTGGCAATGTACAAGATAGTAGATCACCTCCACCAATACACATGGGATTCAAATATAAAAGCATACTAATGCACTATGGAACATGTCAGAGAATGCATAGATTCTTGGGGGTTATACCTCGTAAATGGACAGAAGTCATATGCTGATGTCCGTAGGAGAGACCTCGATTCGCAGTAGGCGATCGAGTCTTCCTTAGGTTGTTTCACCTATGAAGAGAGTTTTCAGATTTGGACAGAAGGGAAGCTTAGCCCGAAGTATATAGGACCGTACCTTATTACGGAGCGAGTGGGCCCATTAGCCTAAAGATTAGATTTACTTGTTGAGCTTAGAAGAGTGCACAATGTGTTTCGCATTTCTCAACTAAAGCAGTATGTGCCTCACCCGTCACATATCTTAGAGCTCGAGACACTCGAGCTAGATCCTACACTTAGATATGAGGAGACCCTAGTTCGCATTTTAGACTCCAAGACTAGGGAGACCAGGAACAAGACCATTAGAATGTCAAGGTTCTGTGGTCAAACCACGACATTAAGGAGGCGACATGGGAGTTAGAGGACTCCATGCGAGACAAGTATTCGTCACTTTTCTAGTAGTTGTGTATACTTGTGGGGGTACGTGGGCGTAACCCTTTTTTAAGGGGGGTAGAGCACCACATGCGACTTGCATATCTGCAGTCTATACTGATTTGTATTTGGTTGTTTGTGTTTGATTGTTGCGCATGTGTGCAATTGGTTGAATGGTTATGGATGTGTTCTATGTAACACTTGGTTATTGATATGTCCTATGTGACACTTGGATGGTTATTGTTGTTCTATGTAACACTTGGATGTTTATGGAAGCACTTATTTACTCTACAGTATATTCATTCCTATAGCAATCACACAAGAGATTTACTGCCAAGGGTTTACGCCTCTGCACTCTGTAGGACTGAGTGTTTTGGTATTGCTCTCGTGCAGTGATGACCTAGTGGGATAGCTAGGAAGTTGGAACACTTATTTGCTTTACAGTATTTATCAAGTTACTTATGCTATGATTACATTGTTTGCCATGAGCAAGGTTATGTGTATGTACGAATTGCATACGCTCAGATTACTGATGGAATGTAGAGGTTTCAATATAGTATTGACACCCAGGAATGATAAGTATACAGGGAATAGATACGAGGAACTTGATTCCATAGGATATGTAAGTAAAAGGTATGACTTCGGGACGAAGTCCTTTTAAGGGGGGTAGACTGAAATACCCCTAACCTTTAAATAATTAAATAAAGGTAAATAAAAATTATCTAGGGGATTGTTAAACCCTGAGAAATGATATAAACAGTGAGGCGTTAAAAACGCACCTAAACTTCTTAAGGTCATAAACGGGCGTTAAGCCGGACCTTAAGCTAAACAAGTTATATAAGCTATAAACCTCATATGAAGTTAATAAAGGATCATTATATGACCCTTTGAAACACAAGTCCTCAGTAAAACAGAGTAAAAGTATAATAAGCACGGGAGTTCCATTAAGGGCCCGAAAGTCCCGGAAATATTTTATAAAATGAAATAAGCATTACACTTCATTCCAAATGCACCATAACACTTTATTAAACATATAAGATAAGTTTCTCATGCTAAACTCTCAGTTAAACACAAAGTACTCGGAGGTACCCGTTGGAGGCCCCATAAACCCCCCGGAATGCCCCGGAGAGGTACCGGAGTGGCACAAACTCCTATATAAATTATTCTTAGAGTTCCTACTATCATTATTCATCATTCTAAATAGAAATATTGAGCTACTCCTTCAAAAATAAACAAAGTACTTGGAGGAATTTCTTAACGCTCCTATTTTGCTCGGGAGTGTCCCGGTAGCCCGGAAATTGTGTTTTGAGTTGATGTAACCCCATATAACTCAATGTAACACCTTAACATATTATTATTGACCATAAAAAATGTTTATAAACACTGGGAACTTATAGCGACTACTTATATTCCAAAATATCCTTAAAGCACAAAAACGCACCTTCGGGTGTCACAAAACGTGTTCTACGCAATTACCTTGGAGTTTTTGAGGAGCCACGAGTTGATAATATTAAAAGGGGATAAATTGACCATCTAATCAATTAATTCCAGTACTAAATTCATAGTACAAGTAGGGGCGATTTTTGGGTCAAAAAGGTACCTAAAATCAGCATTTTTACCTTAAACTTTCATCTTTTACCATGATTGAAATGTACCAAATAAATGATGGAACCTATTACATGTTATAATATGGTCTTAATACAATATAGTGTGACAGGAATCAAATTAAAAATCAGTCCCATTTGACCTCCATGTTGGGCGCCATTTAGGGTCTATTTTGACTAGTTTTGGCTTAGAAAATTGCCTTATGGATAATGACTCATCCTATCGTGTATTATATGATAATGTAACAGTAATTGCAGTAAAATGGAGTACCCATTACCGTATGACCTGCAAGACAACAACAAAGGAATAAGTTAAACAAAAGTTATAGGAATTAAATACACCAAAAGTAGATCTAGACTACAATAATGTAAAGTTGCAAATAAACTAATGGAACAGCCCATGTTACTTGCCATATGCAACCGATTTTGATCAGGAATAAGGGGGAATGATTGCTGATTAACTAGTCAAAAGAATACACTACCTAACTAAGCATAATTCATGGTCACTTATAGACAAAAACTAGTATATACAAACAGCGCATGTGTACCGATTTATGCAAGAAAAGAAGGCTTAAATTGCCTTATAAAATTCAAAGTAGAATACCTACCCACCTAGCATGTTCTCTTGTCTCAAATAAACAAAAAATCAATTGGCTCCTACAGCTTATACATCCGAGAATCACAAGGAAAGGAAGGAAAGATTAGCATGGCAATTAACTTAGAAAAATGCTAAAGAATTACATGTACCTACCTAGCTCTTGTCTTCTTCTTTCAATTATCAAACAAAGACTCCATCATCCCTTGTCAATCAGCCGAATATGTGTTCAATAATGGACATTTTCTTGAGCCAAACAAACAAACAATAAACAAAGGAAAGATTAGTTAATTTGACAATTATTGTGTCAAATAATTCCACTCTTGCCAAGCCTTATTTCCTACGTGACTTAGTTCATTCTTTCTGTTGCCCACTCCTTGGCCGATTGTGTAAGTCTTCCAAACTCTCTCTTTTCTTCTTCATTTGCTAGTTCATTCCTTAGAGCCTCTAAGCTCCATTAATGGTGTTCTAAGTTCTAACACCATTTCTATGTAATTTCCTAGTTAATTCTACTAAGTCTTGAAGCAAGAAACCATCCTAGCAACCCTTGCTATTTTCGCCAAGCATAAGAATTCCAAGGAGGTTCCTAGATTCAACAACAACACAAGGAACAACAAGATCAAGTTAAGCTATATTTTCTTGTTGAAAATCCTAGCAAAAATACTTAAATCATTTCTGAAAATTTAAGGCTTCTAAACCTATGTTCTCTTTAATATTTCATGAAGGAAACTTGGATCTACAAACATCCCAAGGTGTACCGAAAATACCTTGTTAAATTCCTAAGGTAAACTCTTGTAAAACTACTCCAAATCTTATTTATAATCCTTGTTAGAAGTCTAACAAATGGATCTCCTAATATATACAAGGAGGCCGAATTCTCTTCATCAAGATAGCATTTGGAGAGCTTGGAATTCAAGGAGAAATCAAGTACAAGAATTGTCTTGATTTAAGGAGTAGTTTCTATAATTAAGGTTTATTAAGTTTAAGCTTGATTTAAGCTTCAAACTTTGGTATAAAAAATATATATAACCTCTAAATAAATTAAGGCCGAAAACATTGGGTTATATTGTCAAGAAAATAAATTATAACATATAAGGTAAGATTATTACCTTAAGGTATAAATTTGTGTCACAAAAATAATTAGGATACATATATATATAGGCCGAATTATCTAAGGACTAAATGTTCTATTTTGAGTTTATAATCATTCTAAGTCATTAGCATAATTTTTAGAAGTGTTATATGGCTTATATACATTTATATGTATATATTATAAAGTTTAAATCAAGTTTTAAACCATATAGTAAATATATAGTAAAGCCGAGAATGATATGAGTATATTGGTGATTTTTGAAATATATATAAGTGTATTAACTTATATTATAAATTTTGGGAGTATTAAAAATAACTACACGTATTTAAATGGTTAGTTTATAAAGTTATGTGGCTGAAATGTAAATTTTGAAAAGTTTGGTGTATTAAATAGGATTGCCGAGAGTTAAGGAGTATATTGGTATAATTATGATATAATATAAGGTAGGAATTAATATTATGAATTTTGGTGAATTTAAATAAGTGTTTAAGTGTTAAAATAACATTTTATAAAGTTTTGGGGCTATTTTGTAATTATTGGAAAGTTTGAAGTATAACCGAACTATATATGAATTTATGGGTATATTAAAATATTAATTATGAAATTAGGTCTTGGTCAAAGTGTTGACCAAAAAACTTGGGTTAAAATGATTCATGACATAAATATTAAGTTTATAAGAGTTTAAGGGTGGATATGTAATTTATGAAAGTATAAGTGTAAAACTGAATTTAATTTGGGGCGAATGCATAATTTGCAAAATTATAAGGACCATTTCGGTATTTAAAAAATTAAAATTAAAAAACTATAGTTTATAAGTTAATATGTAACTTATATAAAGTTTTGGATTAAAATGTAATATAAGGAAAGTATATGTCAAGACCGAAAATTAATGTGGTCATTTGGTAATTATGAAAATTAGAATGTTCATTTTATAATTACCGAAAGTGAATATGGATAATTAGTAAATTATAAAAGTTATATGGTTATTAGTAATTTATAAAAGTTGGAGTATTTGAATTGTAATTACCGAAATATATGTGGTTTATTTGGTAAATTACAAAAGTTAATGTGTCCGAAATATAAATACCGAATTTATAAGGTTATTTGGTAATTTATAAAAGTTATTGTGTCCAACTTATAATTACAGAAATTAACAAGGTTGGTTTTATAATTTAATAAATAAAGGAATTAAAACTATGTATTATGGTATATTATGGAATATAATATAAAGTGTATTAAATAAATGTGGTTATAATAAAAATAACCAAATCATATTGATATATGGAATAAGTGGAAATAATAATGGATATATAATTAATGAGATAAAGATATATCTTAAATTGGAAATTCATTATCACATGTGGTTACCACATAAAATAACGAACTGTTGAACTACCTAGAGCCACTGTAAAATAACAGGGGGAAATAAAGAACATACAGAATTAGTATACTACGAGTATAGACTCTATAGTGACAGTACTGTAATATTTAGTGAATAGTCATATTAATATTACCCAGTATTGCATGTATATATAACAGCATATGGGAAGGAATTACTGAACGTGAATTTGTCAAGCTAGTAGTTACACGGTGAACGGTATGTTAATTGTGTGGTCTGAATGTCCTAAGGATTTTCCTGAGGTCCAGACGTTGTGTGTTTAATTGTTAAGAGCGATATCTGTGATTTTATGTATATGATATTGTATATTGTTTTGCTCGACACCACCGTTTTATTTATACGCGAACGTCTTATGACTGGAAGTTTATACATCTAAACTGGAACAAGACTAACTGACCTTTAGGTATTATTGAACCTAATCGATGGTCAACTGTTATAGTCTTAACTCAAGGATTGAATATTGTATCACTGACTAAAGGGCTAACTTATAAAGAGAGGAATCTAGACTGTTTCGACTTTCTGGTTGCGCATCGTGATCACTACGAGAGACTTCAATGGGGAGTCACTCAAGGGAATCCACCAGTCACATTCGATGATGGCGGAGGGCACTTCCGTTGGTGCACAGGTTCGACCGGATCGGTTTTATATTTATCCAGGGCCATAAGGTCAGAAGGTAACGGTTCCATTGGAACCCAGGGGACTATCGTCCATTAATAAGTTATTAAGGGTTGTCTTGACACGACGCCTGAGGTGGAATTTAATTGGAAAAGGTTAAGTGATTGGTTTAAGGATAAGGGCCAGGTGGCCAACTAACAAGTACAGTTTAATACACGTATCTTGTTTGGTTATTGTCATGGATTATTGATGTGTGATTATTGGTTATTGTTATGGATTATTGATGTGTGATTATTGGTTATTGCTATGGAATATTGATGTGTGGTTATTGGTGTTGTGTACTATTGTACACTGATGTTTGCAGGTGAATTGTTATGTGATTGTTTAATGTTTACAGTTATTACTGTTAGTATTGTAAACCGGTATTTCATGTAAAAAATCTAATATCAAGATGGCTAAAACGACTTAAAGATCTAGATGATTTAAGACTACATTTAGCATACCAGCATTTCGATTGCTGAGCCTTCAATGGGCCAACATTCCAGGTTATTGAAGAAGACTCAAGCCGGAGTGCGGGACACGGGGGTAGCTGATGTGTTTTCAACAAACACCTTTGGTTCTATTTTGTATTGTATTAAGGAGGTTGTTGTATTCAATTAGTTGCTCATTTAGTTGGATTTGGTTTGTAATAATTAGAGTGCTCAGTATCTGTTCATCACAGCGTGAGGAGTTGTATTGTTGGAAAGAGTAAGGATGCCTTGTTACTCACAAGGGTGAGTAACGGCGTGTAACACCAAGGTAGATAGTTTTATTTTCCGCTGTGAATTGTTATTTATTATGCTACGACTAGTGACGTTATTACAGGTTTAGGATTAGGGGTGTTACAAGACAGCCTGCACAGCTGTGAGAGTGACTCTCACCCTCTTCAGAATATCTGTAGTTGAGGTATCCAGACTGGTCCCTGACATGTCGTGGACCGGTGAGAGACTTCTCTTCCTCTTGAGTGCTGATGTTCTTCCCGTTGGACGAGGTTCTGACGACTTGACCTTGAACCTCACTCTTGGTTTGCTTATGGATAACCACCAACTGATCTCCCTTGGTCTTTATACCTAATTTTGACAACATCTTTGAGCAGATGCTGTCTTGAGCAGTTCGTGTACATTCATGGACCCCGTCAATTTCCACTCCACTTTCCAATAGAGCCTTGGTTACTACTCCCCCATGTCTACTAACCCTTGATTGACATGTCTGCTCTCATCGAGAGTAAGGAGAATCATTGCAGAAGGTCAATCTTCTCTTGATCTTGAGAGCATAGAGTAACCTTACGTCCCTCGCGTTGACAATGTGTGTTCGCTGATTTCGTGGAGTTATGTTGTGGGGTGAGCAAATGAAAGACTAGGATCTATTGTTGACATTTCAGCCGCAGGAAAGTTCTCAATTGCTCCTTTTGTTTGCAAGCTTACCAATTTTTCCTCCCAAATGACCGAGATCGCTCCATGATGTTTCTTTTGCGGCGATTAGTCCTTCTGATTCTAAACCAAAAGTCTCGGAGACCCAAGACTTGGAATGGTGATTTCGGTATCTTGAACTCGTGAGATGATATAGTCGTCATCTTCATCACTCCGGAGCGGTCCAAGGTGTCTCATATGTTCCTTCAACAGCTCTGTGTAGACAGGGATAGGCTTCTGGAAGAAGTCCGTTCATTTTTGGAACTCCAGTAGCTCGACGACCTCTCCTAGGCCCATCTTTTCCATCCATTCTATGTCCAACGTCTTAGGTAGGACGGGACAAGATCTGTCGTTCACATTCTCAGCTTTAATCAAGGCCGGCTCAAGCTCCTTGAGTTTCTTAAGTCGCTTTAAAGATTGAGGAGGTTGAAACTTGACCGCGGCCTTCTTAGCTTGAAGGAGCTCCTCCAGTTCCTTAGTATGTGGCGAAAGAACCATCTTCTTTTTGCTTTTTGCCTGCCTCCTTAGTTGCTCACGCTCCTTGTGCATGAGTGTGACATGTGATGGAGACTCTGTGTCGTTGTCTTCAACCTGAAGCTGTCGTTGAGGTGTTGGAGACCTATCAACAAGTGGTCCCCCCGACTCAGCGATGAGTTTCACCTCTTCCTCGGAGTCAGCTGCTGTCTCTTGAAGTATATCCTCTACTGAAGTGTCTTTTTGCTCTGGTTCATTGTTTTGAACCTCCTCTTCTTCCAGTCGTCGTACAGCTGTCTCGATTTCAGCTGAGATAGTTGCTTCTTCATCATCAGAGAAGAGCAGTCGTCGTGTGATCTTTTCTGGAGTAGAGTGAGATTTTGTGTGTTCTGTTGGTTTTTGGGTGCGCCTAGATGCGCGAGTTAAACGACTAGTTGTGGCGGTTGAATGGCCTTTGGACTTTGACTGTTTTGCTTTTGATTTCTTTGTGGTGTCTTTGGATGTTTTAGGTGAGGGGGTAGGAGAAGACATTTTTTGATTTTTCTGTAGAGGTAGGAACTTGGAGTATTTTTGGCTTGAGGAGTTATGTTTGAATAAGGTGATGGAGCTTGGGAAAATAGTGGTTTAAATAGTGTACCTCGTTATATAGAAGTTCGCCTTCGTCAGTTACCCGACGCACAAGCTGATCTTCTAGGTCTTTGGAAAGTCGAGAAGGTGGTGATTTTGTGTGAGCTTCTGTCGGCCACTTGTCCTGAGGAAGATTCCTTGAGTGCCGTTTTGCAGAGAGAGGATTTGGGTGCCATTGTTAGTCGAAGGATTTCTGGAATTTCTTGTGAACCTTTAGCTATAGAGATCTTTAGAGTTGCGGTGAGGCGAGGTTCTTTGCACTTGAATCTCGCAAGAATTTTTGTGAGAGAGAAGAGAATATGCTTTGATCGCATTAGAGAGATTGGAGAGAGTGAGGGCAATAGTGTGACATGAGTAAAACTCCCATCGCCCTTTTATAGATATCGAGTAACGGTCGGCGACCGCTCCTCGTCCGCTCGTAGACATGTTCTAATGGTACTATTCATAACGGGCAGCGGTCATGACGGTTGTCACCGATCCGTTGAGAAGTTTTCCCGTTTCTATCCGTTGGACTGTCTCTAACCTAATCTCACTTTTGTGGAAAATGACATATCTACTTCAAGTAGTCGTTTGACATGTTTTCTATGCATTAAACTGATCGTTGACTACTGAACGACAATATAACAGGTGTTGCTCACATGTCGTTGACCGATCGTTGGGAAATAAAAGCAGTTTAACTGTGATTAATGAATATCATACCAAGATCATGAACAATCTTAGTAAACCTTTCTCTACTTAATGGCTTAGTAAAGATGTCAGCTAGTTGATTCTCAGTAGAAATATACTTTAAACCAATAATTCTTTTTCATAACAATCTCTAAGAAAATGATGTCTAATGTCTATATGTTTGGTACGAGAATGGTGCACAGGATTTTTGGAAATAGAGATGGCACTTGTATTATCACACATAATTGGTAAAGTACCTGTTTTGGCGTCATAATCACCAATTTGTTGTTTAAGCCATAGGAGTTGGCACAGCAGCTTGCCGCAGCAATGTATTCAGATTCAGCTGTTGAGATTGCAACACTTTGTTGTTTCTTTGATCCCCATGCAATCAAACATGATCCAACAAAGAATGCTGTCCCTGAAGTGCTCTTTCTATCGGTGATAGATCCTCATAGTCTGCATCTGAAAATCCTACAACGTTATAGTTAGTGAACTTAGGATAAAAGAGACCAAGATTCATGGTTCATTTATAACGTAGGATTCTTTTTACAGGTGTGGGGTGACTTTCTCTTGGATATGCTTGAAACCTGGCACATGAGCAAATGCTATACATGATGTCAGGTCTACTAGCAGTTAAACATAGTATAGAACCAATCATCTCTCTGTAAGATAGCTGGCCGACCGGTCGGTCACCAGTCATGATACCCATCTTAGTGCCAACTGCCATTGGTGTATCAAACGTCTTACATCCCTTCATTCCAAATCTCTTCAGCAAGTCTTTTACGTACTTCTCTTGGGATATGATGGTCCCTTCATCATTCTGCTTGACTTGAAGTCCTAGGAAGAATTTCAATTCTCCCAGATCACTCATCTCAAATTCCCTTTTCATCAATGCTTCAAACTTCTTGCAATATTTTTCATCAGAGGCTCTAAAGATTATCATCAACATATACTTGCACAATTAGGAAATCTCTTTTGTTGTTGTAAACAAATAGATTTTTGTCTGCTTTACCTCTTTTAAAGTGGTTTTCCAATAGATAGGAGGACAGGCGATCATACCATGATCTTGGAGCTTGTTTGAGCCCGTAAAGAGCTTTGTCAAGTTTGAGTACCATGTCTTCTCCTTCTTGTGTCTTAAAACCTGGAGGTTGCTCAACATATACTTCCTCTTTGACGTACCCATTTAGGAAGGCACTCTTGATGTCAAGTTGGAAGAGTTTGATTCCTTTGTGTGCAGCAAATGCAATTAGTAATCTGATAGATTCCATCCTTGCTACTGGAGCGAAGGTTTCTTGGAAGTCTATTGCTTCTTGTTGACGATATCCTTGAGCTACCAGACGAGCTTTGTTCCTGACAACTTCTCCCATTTCATTCAGCTTGTTTCTAAAGACCCATTTTGTGCCAAGTACTCCTTGATGAGTAGGGCAAGGCACAAGATGCCAGACTTTGCATCTTTCAAACTGGTTTAGTTCTTCTTGCATTGCGTTGATCCAGTCTGAGTCTCGAAGAGCTTCTTTGACGTTCTTGGGCTCGATGGGTGAGACTGTCGTTGAGAAGGCTAGAAGATCTCGAGTTTGTGCCCTTGTCTGAGTTCATTTGGATATGTCTGATATGATATTCTCCAATGGATGATTTTTGTACAACGCACGAGATTGATGAATGGTTGATGGACATAGAGGATCCTCGACATCATTGCTTCCTTCGTCGACCTGTTGTTGACCTGTCGGGTAAGTTTTCTTCAGTCGGTGATTCATCTTTGGGATTATCTACGTGATCTTGATCAGCTAGATTGAATCCAAGTTCTTTATCTTCATCAGATTCCTTGACCTTGTGTACGTTAGCCTCATCAAAGACTACGTGCACACTTTCCTCAACCTTTAGTGTTTTTTTGTTGTATACTTTGTATGCCCGGCTTCTTTCAGAGTATCCAAGGAAGATGGCCACGTCACTTCTGGCATCAAACTTCCCAAGAAGACTCTGTTCATTGTTGTGGACATAACATTTGCAACCAAATGTCATGAAGTGACTTATGTTTGGTTTTCTTCCCTTGATTAACTCATAAGGAGTTTTATTGAGGATCGGTCGTATGAGCGTTCTGTTTGTGATGTAGCATGCAGTCGCCACCGCTTCTGCCCTGAAGACTTGAGGAAGATTGCTCCCCAATAGCATGACCCTGGCTACTTCTTGTAGTGTTCTGTTCTTTCGCTCAACTACCCCATTCTTTTGGGGTGTTCTTGGTGCTGAATATGTGTGACTAATCCCATGTTGTTTACACATATCCATGAATTGTTGATTCTCAAATTCTGACCCATGATCAGACCGAAGAGTTTTGATCTTGAGACTGAGTTGTACTTGGACTTTTCCGGCGAAGGCTTGAAATTTCTCAAAGACTTCGTCTTTGGAAGCAATAAAGAGTATCCAAACAAACCGTGAGTAATCATCAACAATTACAAAAACATACCAATTTCCTCCAAAACTTTTGACTCTCATAGGTCCACATAAGTCCATGTGAAGTAATTCAAGTGGTTTGGATGCACTAACTGAGTTCTTTGATTTAAAAGAAGCCTTGGTCTGTTTGCTTCTAACACAAGCATCACAAAGATTGGTCTCAGATTCATTAATCTCAGGAAGATATCTTACCAACTGTTTCTTGACAAGTTTTCTTAGTAAAGAAGTGCTAACATTCCCTAGTCTTTTGTGCCATAGAGTAGAGTCATTTATTGAAGCAGTCAAGCAAGGAAGATTTGGACTGTCAATATCCTCTAAGCTTGTTACATAAACATTTTTCCATCTTTTTCCCTTAAACAACTCTTTGCCATTGTTCTGACTTACTATGCTACAATGTGTAGGATAGAAGTGAACTGAATTCCCTTTGTCACAAATTTAAGAAACACTAAGCAAGTTGAATTTTAAACCATGAACTAGATTTACACTATCTATGACATAGTCAGATGTAATACCAACCTTACCTACACCGATGATTTTACCTTTCTTGTTGTCGCCAAAGGAAACGGTTCCTTGGCTTCCTGGTTCGAGTGAGAAGAAATTCTTCTTGTCTCCTGTCATGTGTTTAGAGCACCCACTGTCGATGTACCAGCAGGGGTCCATTCTCACTCGATTATGCACTTAACACGTTAGTGGTGTGGAGTTAGGGTCCACAGAAAGGTTGGACCCATTTCAACCATTTAATACTCTCATATCATTTTTTACTACCCATTTTAGTCCTAGTTTCTTGAGCTGCCAATGCCTCATAAAACTCGTTTTATGACAATTGGACTCATGATGACCGGGTTGTCTGCACAAGCTGCAGACATCTCTACGATCGGTCTCAGACTGGCATCTGACCTGTCGTTTGCTTCTTCTCATGGGTGTCTTAGAAACAACATCTATCTTAGAATATTTTTCTTTGATGGTAGCTAGTTCCTTTTCTTTAGTGTTAAGAGCAACAATCAATTCATCGATTTCAGGTTATTTTTCGTACTTCAACTTTTCATGAACAGTGAGAATTTTACTATACTCTCTTTGTAATTTCATGAGTGCCCTGAGATTATCTACCTTGATTTTATCTGAGGTTTTTCTTAATTTTTCATTCTCTCCCAAAAGTTCATCGTTTTCAGTTTCTAATGCCTCTAGGTGATCAACTAATATAAGAGAAAACTTTCTAAGTCCTAGAAGTTCAGCCTTTTGAATTCTCCTTCTAAGTTTAGAATAGTTTACCTTATGTTGTTCTTTTTCTCCTTCTGATTCTGAGGCATCATTGCCTTGTGCCATCAAGCACACATCTTCAAGGCATAGGTGAGCCTTCTCCTCTTCTGAGGTGTCGCTGTCTGAGGTTTGATTGTCATCACTCTGTTCATAAATCTCCCCATGCGGCAACGAAGGCTTCCTTCTTTGGTCCTTTGTTGAATGATCGTCGGACAGGCTTCTTGACCCTGTAGTTGTCCTCTCGTGATCGCTGAGGGCAGTCTTTGATATGATGTCCGCGTTTTGAACACCCAAAAAATTTGTCATTGCTTTTCCTCTGATCATCCGACTCCTTGGACTCCTTGCCTTTCCTCATTTTATTTCTTATGAACGTTCGAACGTACCTCTTAGCATAGAGGACCATTTCATCATTGTCGTCTCCTGACTCGGATTTTTCATTTTCAGCTACTTGAAGGGCTATGCCTTTTGATAAGTGTCCAAATGAGCATGTTTTAAAGGTGTATTTCATATATAATATTAGCACTTTTCTTGCTCATTTCTCCACTTCGGTTAGTTTTCCTCTAGTTTATGTTTTATTGTTTATCTCACAAATTTATTGGTTTAACATAAGGAAAACCAAGCTGGGAGTAAAGTAGACGAAGAGACGAACGCATAGACGCAAACGGCTCAGAAAACGGGGTCCAAACGAAGAATCTAGAGCCGGTCAAAGTTTGAAGGGAAATAGGCCACGACCACACTGTGTCCGCGTAAGGACAGGCGGACAGGGAGGCGGTCAATACTTGTGACCGCATGTGTAACCGCCTAGCGGGAGGCGGTCAAGCTTGCAACCGCGCCTTCCAAAGCGGACGTCTAGGCGGACGGTGGGCGGTTCTCCAATACAACCGCCTTGTATTTGGCGGACGGCTAGGCGGACATACCTGCAACCGCGTGTAGCTAGGCGGACGCCTAGGCGGTCGTGACTAAAAATCAGACGCGAACAGTTTTCTTCTTCGCGCCGACTCTCTGCAACTTGCTACCATATCCATTACCAGTCGGCGCCTTAAATCCCTCACGCGTGAACTCTGTCCCCTGCAATCAATGAAGCAATCAATGAGCAATAAATGAGCAATCAATGAGCTGCAATCAAACGCAATAAATGTTCTTCCACCGCCTCAATCCATTTCTCAACTTGCTCACGCGTCTGTCTATCTTCAAACCTTCGCTTCCTCTAACGTACCACATACCACACATCACACGTTCATCCCATTTCTCTTCTCCCGTCTTCTCCATTTTATTTATTTCACATTCCATCACATCCACCTCTAGTCCTACGTATACAAAATAGCAGAACGAATACAGGAGTGACTACAGATGATTTCTACTACTCTTGTTTCTGTTTATCTATTTAATATGTTAGGCTAGAATATTTATACTCTGGGAACGGTCATTATGTGTTTGTATTAATTATGCAATATTTTTACTGGTTTTATTTAAATACAGTTTGTTACGTTTTAAAGCTTATCTCTCGCCTTTTTAATAAATATCATGAGTTTATTAAATTGCTTGCTAAGTCTATTTTGATCAGACCAGGTGATAAATAGATAGGTTAATTAAGCCGTAAATTTGGAGAAAGCTTATTATGATTTAATAAGTTAGTATTTTCAGATGCATAAATAATTTCTCATATCTAAACCGTCTGTTTACACGTATTGTGCTTGAACCTTGTTTAGAACCTTGCATTTTCAGGTAAACGAGTTCTTTTGAGGCTATGATTTAGTCCTTAAGATAATAAGAGGAATTTTGCCAAACAATTATAATTAAACCAATAGAGATAGCATAATTAATCAGATCATATTAACCTGACCCAGAGTCCCGTTTAATTCATTTATTTACTTAGTTTATTTTATCTTCCCTTTTTATTTATTAAACAAGTCAATTAATCCCCCCTTTTTGTGACACGCTTAGGTACTATAATATGCACATTAGTCCCACGGTTCGACATCCGGTCGCTTACATTACACTATACTACTACGACCGGGATTTGTTTGCAGCCCGACGTTTATTTTGAGTTTTAATTTCTTTTCTTTTATTTTTACACCAGTTTAACCACTCAGAAATACACGTCTGCAAAATGGCGCCGTTGCCGGGGACTAGATTTATTCTAGTCCCTAAGCCCCGGATTATTTACTTGTTATATTAGAATATTTTGTCTATATTATTTTTATTTATTGTTTATATTAATTATCTTATATATTTTGTATATTTTATTTTGTTTGTTGTTTATATTAATTATCTTTTATATTTTGTTTATATTTTTAGTGTGTTTGTTTTCTAATCTGTTCCAGTGAGTACGTAGAAAAAAAAAACGAACAGAGGCTTGTCCGCCCCAGCCCATGCGAACAGCCATGCGGTCCGCCTCCTGTCCGCCTCAGCAAACGCGGACGCCACACAGGCCGCTCCGCCTCCTTGTCCGCCTCATTAGCCGCGGTCGACATGCGGTCATTTAGCCGCGTCCGCCTATCAATAGGCAGTCGTCCAAGCGGACGTCACCCGGTTTCTAAAAAAAAATAGAGCGTTGCGTTTCAACAAAAAAACAAGCTCGCGACTCCAGTCATATCCGTATCACTTATATTATTATTGAGTTTGTTTCTAATCATTTTATTTTTTTTAATCTGTTTCAGTAGTTTCGTTTTATATACAAAAACACAAAAAAAAATATTATCTGTACGTGGCAAATGGAACAGGTGTACGAGCAAGAGTTTTGCTATTCACAGTATTTATACTGCTCCGTATGTGGGGGAGCTCATGATTATGAGGATTGTCTCGTATTGCAAGAACAACTCTGGTTAGAGGATCAACCAGACTACCTGGAGAGACTCGCTCAACCAGAACAGCAACCAAAGAGCGAAATAATTCATGAGGTAGAACACCCCACTACGGATGTAAGTTATTCTCTTCCCTCTACAATCGCCTACCGCCAGTTTCCATCCTTCTCTGTGCTCTATCCAGAAGATGAGGATACTTACATCCTCGAAAATGAAGAGAAGGAATTGCCATCACCTCCCGCCAAGATATCCAAACAAAACGCCACTATCACCTTCGAAGAATCATTTTTCTCTGAAGATGATATCGATCAGCGTTCTTTCTATGAGCCTCAACTACAAGAAGAGGATGTTTACATCCTCCAATTTGAGGAAGAAGAGTCGACACCACCGGGTCTTCTGTTAGAACTACGTTACCGGCAGTACCTCCTCAAACACCAGGTTTTGTGGAGTATTCATTTCCCTATTATATTTGCCGAAGTAACGTTTTGTTTTGATCCATGTGGTTTTCTTTTAATTATTACAAACTTCGTTTTCCTGGCAGAACAGTTGTCTACTTATATTTTTGATCCAGGATAACGAAGCAGGCGTCTAGCCAAAGACGTTAAAGAAGGGCAGCTTCCCGGGAGGCAACCCGGATGAACTTTTATTTTCTTTTATGCTCTTTTAATTTTCAGGTTCTCTTTAAATTTTATTTTTGCTAACTTTTAACCCCGTTTTTAGTATGGTTGCTTCTAGTGTCTTATGCAGGTGCACCTTCATATCCACACTGTAACCAAGCTACGCTGCTTGAGGCTGAAGCTCAAGTGTGGGGGAACTCCTTTAACAACTAGCAAAAATAATATCAGGGGAGTACCAGTTTCTTTAATTTTGCTTCTATTTAAATAAAAACTGCAGAGGAGCGTTTATGTGCTTAAATGTTTATTTGTGACCTTTGTGTTATCTCTATTTTATCTACTTACCGAAAAGGGCTTCTGAAACCTTCCCTTGTTTTTTCTGGTGAACAATGAGGACATTGTTCAAATTAAGTGTGGGGGAGTGTGCCCCTTTCGGTGGAATTTTGTGCTTAAAATGCTTAATCTCTCTGCTTATCTTGCGTTTGTCCAAATTCAATATTATGTACCCTTATATGTGGGTTGTTCTCTTTAAGAATAAATACTGTTATGAATTGTGGGATAAATTGTACAAAATTTTAAAATTTTGATTACTTTTGAGGAGCATTTTATATGCGGTGTGACCAAATAATCTGCAATGGTTGGATTTTATTGCTCAGGGTTTCTTTCTGTCTTCTCTCTTAGGGATTGCTAAGGGGTGCTTCTCTGTTTAAAAAAAAGAAGAGAAAAAAAAGGGACTTGTGAGACACCATTGGTAACCAACAAAAGAGAGTTGAGTGTTCTTAAATACAAAGGCGTTATGCCTACATTTTCTCATCCCTTATGCAAAAGTGAAACAAATGCATAAATCTATTTTTCCTTTTGTTTTCTCCTCAATGCCCATTCTTGAGAGAAGTTGGCCATGGTAAAAGTTCTCAGAGTCACCTAAACAAAAGAAACATTGAAGTACTTTAGATCACACCCTGAAACTCTATATTTTGTTTTTACCCTGAGCACACCTATGCCACCAGCAGTTAATTTTTCACACTCCTCGAGAAGTTTAAAGATCATGTTTATCCTACCCTTCATAATAATATTTGTTAGTATTGAGCATTCCCTACTTACTTGGGTACGTGATTTTGCTTGAGGACAAGCAAAAAGATAAGTGTGGGGGTGTGATAAGTGTCCAAATGAGCATGTTTTATAGGTGTATTTCATATATAATATTAACACTTTTCTTGCTCATTTCTCCACTTCGGTTAGTTTTCCTCTAGTTTATGTTTTATTGTTTATCTCACAAATTTATTGGTTTAACATGAGGAAAACCAAGCTGGGAGTAAAGTAGACGAAGAGACGAACGCATAGACACAAACGGCTCAGAAAACGGGGTCCAAACGAAGAATCTAGAGCCGGTCAAAGTTTGAAGGGAAATAGGCCACGACCACACTGTGTCCGCGTAAGGACAGGCGGACAGGGAGGCGGTCAATACTTGTGACCGCATGTGTAACCGCCTAGCGGGAGGCGGTCAAGCTTGCAACCGCGCCTTCCAAAGCGGACGTCAAGGCGGACGGTGGGCGGTTCTCCAATACAACCGCCTTGTATTTGGCGGACGGCTAGGCGGACATACCTGCAACCGCGTGTAGCTAGGCGGACGCCTAGGCGGTCGTGACTAAAAATCAGACGCGAACAGTTTTCTTCTTCGCGCCGACTCTCTGCAACTTGCTACCATATCCATTACCAGTCGGCGCCTTAAATCCCTCACGCGTGAACTCTGTCCCCTGCAATCAATGAAGCAATAAATGAGCAATCAATGAGCTGCAATCAAACGCAATAAATGTTCTTCCACCGCCTCAATCCATTTCTCAACTTGCTCACGCGTCTGTCTATCTTCAAACCTTCGCTTCCTTTATATAAACACACGTACCTTCTGTTTTCAAGAGACATCCACCACCCAACGTACCACATACCACACATCACACGTTCATCCCATTTCTCTTCTCCCGTCTTCTCCATTTTATTTATTTCACATTCCATCACATCCACCTCTAGTCCTACGTATACAAAATAGCAGAACGAATACAGGAGTGACTACAGATGATTTCTACTACTCTTGTTTTTGTTTATCTATTTAATATGTTAGGCTAGAATATTTATACTCTGGGAACGGTCATTATGTGTTTGTATTAATTATGCAATATTTTTACTAGTTTTATTTAAATACAGTTTGTTACGTTTTAAAGCTTATCTCTCGCCTTTTTAATAAATATCATGAGTTTATTAAATTGCTTGCTAAGTCTATTTTGATCAGACCAGGTGATAAATAGATAGGTTAATTAAGCCGTAAATTTAGAGAAAGCTTATTATGATTTAATAAGTTAGTATTTTTCAGATGCATAAATAATTTCTCATATCTAAACCGTCCGTTTACACGTATTGTGCTTGAACCTTGATTAGAACCTTGCATTTTCAGGTAAACGAGTACTTTTGAGGCTATGATTTAGTCCTTAAGATAATAAGAGGAATTTTGCCAAACAATTATAATTAAACCAGTAGAGATAGCATAATTAATCAGATCATATTAACCTGACCCAGAGTCCCGTTTAATTTATTTATTTACTTAGTTTATTTTATCTTCCCTTTTTATTTATTAAACAAGTCAATTAATCCCCCCTTTTTGTGACACGCTTAGGTACTATAATATGCACATTAGTCCCACGGTTCGACATCCGGTCGCTTACATTACACTATACTACTACGACCGGGATTTGTTTGCAGCCCGACGTTTATTTTGAGTTTTAATTTCTTTTCTTTTATTTTTACACCAGTTTAACCACTCAGAAATACACGTCTGCACCTTTCCCTCTATCTCTTCATGAGCTTTTAGAGTTTCTGTGTTGTAATTTTAACTCGAAAGCCATTAGAGATCCTAGCATGTCTGCCAGAGACATTTTAGAGAGATCATGCACTTCTTGCATGGCATTGACTTTGCTATCAAAGGAGGCAGGGAGAGATCTGAGGAACTTCCGAATTTGATCCTCGTTAGAGATAGTTCTTCCAAGCACCAACATTTCGTTGATCAGCTTAGTGAACGTTGTATGCATTTCAGAAATGCTCTCCTTTTCTTCCTTCTTGAATAGCTCTTAGTGAGTGAGTAGCAACTCAATACGAGTCTTTTTTATCTCATCATTTCCTTCATAGGTGACCTCAAGAGTTTTCCAAATCTCTTGGGTCGTTTTAGCTGAATCAATCTTTGAGTATTGCTCAGGTAGTAGTGCACAGTGAAGTATTCTTACAGCTCGAGCGTTGAATACCAGCTTCTTGATCTGCTCATCCGTCATGATGTCGATAGATATGTCTTGTCCTTGAGGATTCCGGAAGGTGTACTCTCCATGTGTTATTACCCTCCTCATTCTTGGATCGTCAGACTTGATATGAAACTCCATCTTGTTCTTCCAGTGAGTGTAGTTGTCTCCATAGAAGAGAGGTGGTCGATTTGGTGCAGAACCTTCTTCTGCTGCTAGAATGCTTGCATGAGACATCTTGATCGTCTTCCAAAGCAGTTAGCTTTCTAGAAGAGACCTGCTCTGATACCAATTGAAACTCGCAAGCGCTCGTGATGCGTCCCTAACGTGTCGTGGACTATAATAAAACTTGATAGACGAGGGGCAACTATTAAACTAGAAAACACATTTCGATTGAGAATTTACACACACGAAATTCACTCAACCTCCCTTGCCCCACACACGGACTCCCGGGATAGTTTCGACTTTACCCCTAAAGTCGTCAACCCTCTCCTGACTATTGGCCTACGGTTCACCGACCGTTCCCCGACCTGTCGTCCTATCAAATACCCAATGTATTGATACTCTAACCTAGTCCTCACTAGCTCACCAACTCTCTAGCACTTACACACACTCCTAAGTCTGATCCACACTTGCCCAGATTATCTCTATCTTTTCTCTCATACAGGGCTTGTCTTACAAGGAACATTAAGGCACGTATTTATACAAGTTAGTTGAGATGTCAACTAACAACCTAGGTGTTGTAGACTCTAAGAGTAGAATACTCATTCTTCTACAAATATAATATCCGCATCCTACTTGCAGATTTTCGTCCAACTTGATCTGGAGCCACCAGCACGCACGTTGCCTTGTGAATGGGCAAGTTGGCAGCGCGTCTCCCCAAGTGGTCGGTCACCACTTGTATACTTCAACTTGTCTGAACTTGTCTGGCTCATTAATGCTCATAAATGTTCTCTTCTGAAGTATTACGGCTATGTAATGATGTTCATCAATAGCCTTTGCTTATCTTGTTATCTTGCACATTAATGAGATACACCTTTTGTCGTGTGTTTGTCATGAGCAAGTTGCTTGTGTGGTTGTGAATAATCTGAGTGAGTTTGTCGACGTTGCTAACTTCATTTGGTCCTTGTTTGATGTCTGTGGTTCTTGACTGCTTGTGTCTTGCTAGAAGTTCTCCGGAGCTCTCGCCGACAGGTGCCCGACTAGTAGAGCACATGTCGTGGATTGAGCGCGCTTGCAACCTTGCGTGCTAAGCCACTCATGACTTAAGTGCGCTTGCAACCTTGCGTGCTAAGCCACTTATTCACCTGTCTATATGAAATCATGAATCTTGACAAACGCATTAGATAGACAACACAAGGTTTGATATCATCAAAACTAAAGGATCTTGTCTTAACAAGAACTCTATCAGATGCAGCATATCAGCCCACGAACCCTGGAAGTCCATCACACATGCACGAAGCATGTCCTCCAAGGTTTGGATGGTTCTCTCTGTCTGACCATCAGTGGCTGGATGAAACGCAGTGCTCAACTTCAGCTTGGTGCCCATCGCCTTCTGAAATTGCTGCCAAAAGTGAGCTAGGAACTAGGGCTGGCAAAACAGGTTGGCGGGTCGGGTTGAGCTTAACCCGAACACGACAAGATTAATAAACGGGTCGACACGAACACGACCCATTTAATTAATCGGGTCATGTACATCAACCCGAACACGAATATACTTTAACCCGACCCGACCCGTTTAACACGATTAGTTTTTCGTGTCAACCCGATTAACCTAGTAGAACACGACTAATCTGATATTTACGTGCGGCTAGTCTCTCAATTCAAAATTCAAAATCCAAATATGGTTTGAATTTTGACGTATTAGTTTTCCTTGCCATAAAGATTAAAGAGCACTATTACAACAATATAATTTAAAATTCAATGGGTTGAGTAAAAAAATTAAAATTCAATGGGAAATGGGATGTCATCATGTGTCGATTTGGGTGTTTGGCTGTGTGGTTGGATAAAAGAGGAGAGTAGGTGTTGTAATTTTAATCGGTAATGGGTTTGGCTATATATATATAATTTCAACTTAAAAGTTAAACAGGTTGGCGGGTTACACTAGTTAAACCCGAACCCGACCCGATTATTAAACGGGTCAACCCGGACACGACCCGTTTATTTAATCGTGTCAAATTATAAAACCCAAACCCGTAAATTTCGTGTCGGGTTCGTGTTGGTCAAACGGGTCGTGTTGAAATTGACAGCCCTACTAGGAACCTCGAATCCCGATCTGAAATAATGGTCTCCGGTACCCCGTGGTATCTCACCACGTTTTTAATGTAGGCATCCACCAACTGGCTCATGGACCACGTATTCTTCATGGGTATGAACCGTGCAGACTTGGTGAGTCGGTCCACTATCACCCAAATCTGATTGACTCCTCCCTTCGCCGGTGGTAAACCTATCACGAAGTCCATGGAAATGGAGTCCCACTTCCATTTCAGGACATCCAGAGGCTGCAGCAAACCTCTCATCCTCTTATGTTCGAATTTGACTTTCTGGCAGGTAAGACACCTTGACACGAACTCTGCCACTTCCCTCTTCATTTTAGGCCACCAAACAGCTTCTTCAAGTCCTTACAGGCTATTATCGCCGTTTCATTAAGGACTATGGCATCATAGCTCGCCCCTTAACCAATCTACTGAGAAAAGATGCGAGCCAGCATTTTTCCTGGAGTCCAAAAGCACAGTTGGCTTTTGAAGAGCTGATCCGGGCAGTAACTAAGGCCCCCGTCTTGATGCTTCCTGATTTCACGAAAGAGTTTGTAATTGAATGTGATGCGTCAGGTGGAGGGATCGGAGCAGTTTTAATGTAGGAGGGTCGTCCCGTAGCCTATTTCAGCAAGTCTCTTGCACCCAAAAATGCCACCAAGTCGACTTATGAGAAGGAAATGATGGTGGTGGTTCTGGCCATCTTGCACTGGCGCCCTTACCTGCTCGGGAGACAGTTTCGAGTCCGTACTGGCCACAGTAGCCTTCGCCACATGTTACAACAGGCAGTAACAACCCCTGCGCAGCAACATTGGCTGGCAAACATTATGGGATACAGTTTCGTAGTGGAGTACAAGCCTGGATTGCTAACCGTGCAGCTGATGCTCTGTCACGGAGGGATACCGAAGGGGAGTTGACGGCCTTATCTCTCTCATTCTGGTGGGACACAGAGAAGATCCGTGGGGAGGTGGAGGGTGACCCTAATTGTCTCAAATTGATCCAGGACCTTCAGCAAGACCCTATGGCTCAACCCTACCAACTGCTCCAAGGGAGACTTTTCTGGAAAAACAAGATTCACCTGCCTGCTTCTTCGACCTGGATCCCCAAGATTCTTCTAGAGTTTCATTCCACCCCCGCAGGTGGACATTCGGGTGCTTACCGCACCTACCGGCGCCTGGCCAGCACTTTCCATTGGTAAGGGATGATGAGAGATGTTCAAAACTTTGTGGCGACTTGTCTGATATGCTAACTCCAAAAGTATGAAACCTTGTCTCCAGCAGGGCTGTTGCAGCCAATTCCAGTACCAGACATGGTTTGGTTCGATATCTCTATGGATTTCATCACTGGCCTGCCACGTTCTAGAGGTTTTGATTGCGTATTCGTTGTGGTTGATAGACTGAGCAAATATTTTATGGCACTAAAACACCCCTATACTGCTCGCTTGGTGGCTGACATCTTTGCGCGGGAGGTTGTTCGTTTACATGGGATTCCCCGGTCGATAATAAGTGACCATGATCCAGTCTTCTTGAGCAGTTTCTAGAGAGAATTATTCCAGGCCCAAGGCACAACCTTGCGCATGAGTAGTGCCCATCACCCGCAAACTGATGGGCAGACCGAGGTGGTCAACCGATGTCTTGAGACCTACCTGCATTGTTACGCTTCTGATCAACCCAAGGCCTGGCACTGATGGCTCCACTGGGCTGAGTTCTGGTACAACACAACCTTTCAGGTCTCTGCTGGAAGAACTCCTTTTCAAACTGTGTATGGGCGACCTCCTCCGACGCTAGTACAACATCTTCCCGGGGAGTTCAAGGTTGCAGCAGTCGCAGACACTTTTGCTGACCGTACAGAGGCTCTTCACCAACTTAAGTATCATTTAGAACATGCCCAACAGCGCATAACCAAAGCTGCCAACACTCACCGTCGTGACATGCAGTTTTCCCCAGGTGACCGTGTTTTTCTCAAACTAAGACCACACCGCCAACATTCTGTGTCCAGGCGAGTCTCGCAGAAGCTGGCAGCTAGGTTCTATAGGCCTTTCGAGGTGGTGGAAAAAGTCGGGGCTGTGGCATACCGCCTTGCTTTGCCAGATTCCTCTCGCATTCACCCGGTATTCCATGTGTCTCGGCTCAAAAAGGTGACCGGGGAGCATGCCGCTATTGCAGATTTGCCTCAGGATCTATCTAGTGATGAACCAGCATTCTGGCCTAAAAACATTCTAGCAGTCCGCCCGCGTGTTAGAGCCGAGGAACCATGTCACCGATTGTTAATTCAGTGGAAAGGAAAATCGCTTGATGAGGCTTCATGGGTGAGTTGCGAAGACTTCAGAGGGCAGTTTCCATCCTTCAGCCTTGTGGACAAGGCTTGTCTTGAAGGAGGTGGGAGGGTTAGGGTGCCAATCTCGGGACAGAGGGAATTATGAGAGGAAGAAGAGGCCGTTTGGGCCAGTTAGCGAAGGCAACATTTAGAAAGGGTAAAAAGGGGTAACGTTAAAAAAGAATAGAGGTATCACGTGCACAACACGTGCCTTCTAGAATCCTTCTAGGGATTGCTGTAGAGGAACTATAAATAGAATAAGGAAATGTGTAGTGAGGTATGCGATGAGAATGAAACAGTGTCGGGTGCAGTAAAGAAGAAACTTACGTTAATACTATCGGCAGGACTGAGGTGTTGTCTCAGCCTGTTTTCTTTCCTCTCTGTGTGCCCTTACTTCTAACAAGCAGTGGCTGCAGCAGCCGCATTGACAATAGTAGAGTGGTCAGGATGACCCAAATCGGTAGACATTATAGATCCCTCTGTGAAGAAACTCACTTTGGTAAGAAGGGGTGGAATTCCTCAATAAATCAGGGTTAATGCTCCCTAGAAGAGGAGGGACCCTTTATGATATCAGGATTAGGGTAGCACAGGGTGCTATGAACCACTGACAGAGACAGCAGTAGGAGTGACCTGCACTAGGGCATAAATGAAGAAGTACAAGCGTATAGACAATGGCGGAGAAGAGGAGCACCACGGTAGAAAAAAAAAAAAGCAGGGTGGTCCAGTTAGAGAGGGTGAAGATCTCTGTTGCGGCAGGAGGGTGGTGATGTGCGCTGCGCTACAAGGAGATGAGAGAGAGAATGACGACACTAGATAGGGTTATGATTAAGGTGGGGAAAGGGAGAGAGGGAGGGATAGGATTTAGAGAACGTGGCTCTAATACAATGTAGTTAAAGAGAGATAGTTATTACTGATATGTTTAGAAAGAATGAATTCAACCCTCTTTATAAAGTTAGGATCTATGCAAGTTAGGTTAGAGAATAAGCTTTTACCATGAATTTATAATTCGAATTCTATACAGATTGTACATACAATACAGATGGGCTAAGCGCTTAAAAACTAACTTGATCTATCAACAGTAAGCCTGGATGATAGAATACACACTACACTTATCTCTATATACAAAGTAGGATAATTGCTTATGCAATAGTTCTTGGTATCTGAATGGTTATGTAATATTGTTGACCAGTTCTGTCCGAAGGATATGATTTCATGCATATTTCAGATGACATGTATGGTAATTTTGTATATTTAAGTTCTAGTATCTGACCATCGATATGATACCCTTACTTCTCTGTTAACTATAGTAGTAATAATAGTAGTATAATAATAATAACAAGAAGAAGCACTTCTTTGAAGTTCAGATCATTTCATGTCATTTGACTCAAAATCTCATTACACCTAGTCTATCAGGTTTTTCTTAGCTTGAAGTCTACCCCTGATGCCATGTTCCGCACTGACTCTGTGAAATATTTTTTAATCGGGTTGATGAGAGACCTAAGAGGAATTACAATGGTGACGAACGTGTATCTTTTGTTTCTTTCTATCAATATGTTACTCTTTTCTGCTGTATGTTGGCTTGATTTTAGAACTTTCTACAATGGAATTCAGGCGCAGAACTTATGGGTTTATATTTGATTGGTTGTATCCCACTTATATGCCACTTCTTCTGAGAGGCATCTCACATTGGGCTGATACTCCAGAGGTATTGTACTGAGTCATCTATGTCATGCTTTCTGATGGACTTGGGTTTCTTGGTTTTCCTTCTTTTCATGTGACATGGAGTTACTACCTGTGTGGTGAATACTTATTATTTCACAGCCTTCTGATTTCTATTGGTTTTGACAATCTTACCTCCAGCGTATTGCTGGTTATAATAAATGTTGTTGTGTATGCTACATGTTCCTCATTGAATACCCTTATCACTGTTGAATCTAAACTGTAAAGCGCTTGGTAAGCTGATGTTGTACATAGTCAGTATGAACTATATACCCCATGGTTCTAACTCTTACAAACAGGAATGCTACAATTTTTCCAGTCTTGACACTCAAATTATTATTTTTTGAGCCACTTTAATGCTTAAGCAAGTGCTTAATGTTTACCAGTGATAAACGATATCACTTCTTTCAGTTCCACACGCGAATTTTTAGTATCAAGGACAAATTCATGTCCCAAACTCAGGATCCTTCCTACGGCGTTAATAATCTTGGGAAACTTGAACCTGCCATTATGTCATCTTCTTGGATAATGCATTTCAAGATCTTGGATTACTATGCTATGTTAGTTTGAACTCTGATACCTATTGCATTGTCCATACCTTCTGGATGATCATGTGGAAAGTAATTCATGTATATACCTAGTGGTCAACTTTGCCCCTCGTCATGACTAGTGTCCTTTAGTTTCTGTGGTTCACAATTCTCTCTCCATGTTACATTTTTCGAGCATGAACCCTTCAAGCTGCTATTTGATGACTGGTTTTGGTTCCATCCTGAAATTTCTATTAACCTGAGCTGTTGGATGCACTATGAAGTGGTTGAGCCAAAAGCTCTTATTTTAGTCACATATTCATTAGGGGATTTTGTGTTATTTATTTTGCTAGAGCATTAATGCTTAGAGCTGCTACATTAAGACTTGTTTTGGTTCTCAGAAATTTCTATCAAGCCGTACCTATTTCATCTGTCGGTTGACAGCGCGAGCTGTATAAGGTGTAAAACACTATATTTGGTTACCCGTGCTTAAGATTCTGTATTATTCATGTTGACACATTTTAATACTGTATCGCTACTCATGACCACTGGATCGTGAAAGCATATTACTTTTGTGCCATTACTCGACATTGTTAATTTGATTTGAAGTGTTGACAATGTTTTCGTCATTTGTAATATTATAACCTTGTCGAATTTTGCTGGAGTCAAAATGTTTTACCTTGTCCATTAATTTGCAGGTGACAACACCTCTACTAAAATTCATGGCTGAGTTTGTGCTGAACAAGGCTCAACGTTTGACATTTGATTCATCCTCTCATAATGGAATTCTTTTATTCAGGGAAGTAAGCAAGTTGATAGTTGCTTATGGATCTAGAATATTATCTTTCCCCAACCCTGCTGATATTTACTCCTTCAAGTATAAAGGAATATGTATCTGTTTGACGATACTTACACGAGGTATGTGTAGTTTACTGAGTAATACATTCATTGTTTGATGATCATAAATGAGATATACAACCTTGTATTTATAGGCACCTGTGGAAGGGTCTAGATGACCTAAAGGAAGAGATACCTTGGATGTGTCTGTCTAGGAAATATAAATTACTGAACAGGTACAATTAGTTACATGCTGGACAGACATCAGAACCTAATTAATTACAGAAATAATAAATGCACTATTTCCTAGACTAATGGAGCATGTTCAACACTCCCCCTCAAACTGGGTTGTAAATTTCATTCATGCTCAGCTTGAAGATAAGATTTTGAAATTTAGGACTATGGAGAGGGTTAGTAAATACATCTGCAATCTGTTCTTCATAGGGGATATAACTTAGATTAATTAGGCCTCATTCAATCTTCTCCTTGATGAAATGTTAGTTAATCTCAATGTGCTTAGTTCGATCATGCTGTAGGATTGTGGGCTATGCTGATTGTTGACTTGTTGTCACATCTCAACTCCATGGAACCTTTCTATTTGATTCATATATTACGTAGAATAATTTTGATCCAAAGAAGCTCACATAGACCATTTGCTAGAGCTTTCAGCTCAGATTCTGCTGAGGATCGAGCCACAACATTTTTTTTTTTTGCTTCTCCATGTTAGTAAATTTCTTGCCACGTACACATAGAACCCTATAGTGGACCGTCGGTCAGTCAGAGAGCCACCGTAATCAGCATCAATGAACCACACAGACGCTAATACATAGATGAATCAACCTTAGGCTCATCGTGAGCACTGTTGAGCTTATGATTGGGATCAAGTAGCTGATCAACACCCTCTCTTGCCTGTATGACTTAGAAGGTCTATGGCATAGGTTTGTTGACCGATAAAGATATCTTGAGATGAGCGGGCAACTTCAATTCCAAGGAAATATTTGAGAGAGCCAAGAGACTTCATCTCAAATTTTAATTTGAGTTGCTTTTCTAGATGTTGTCTCTCTATTGAATCATTACCAGTAACAATAATGTCGTCAACATAGACAAGAAGGATAGTGATTCCCCCTGGGCGAGAATGTTTAAAAAACAACGTATGATCGCCTTGACTTTGTCTATAACCAGCAGCTCGAACAACTTTGGGTGAATCGATCAAACCATGCTCGAAGGGACCGTTTGAGGCCATAGAGGTCCTTTTTTAATCGACATACTTCGGTAGAGGTAGACTCACCATTAAAGCCTGGAGGGATTCGCATATAGATCTCATCATGCTGGTCACCGTGGAGAAAGACATTCTTGACTTCAAACTGTAATAAAGGCCAATCAAGATGAGATGCCAAGGATAATATAGGATGCGAACAGTGTTGAGCTTAGCCACAGGAGCAAATTTCTTCTGATAATCCATCCCTTACGTCTGGTACCCTTTAGCCACAAGTTGAGCTTTGTACTGCTCTAGAGATCCATCAGTGTTGTATTAACGGTATAGATTCACCTGCGATCAACATGTTTTTCAGGTGGTTTTGTTACAACAACCCATGTATGATTTTTTTCAAGATCTATGATTTCCTCTTGCATAGCATCCCTCCACTCTTTATTGGTCAATGCTTTAGAAACAGATTTAGGAAGTTGGATTTCATTCAAGCTAACAAACAGGGCATGAGATGGAGAAAATTTATTAAAGCTTACAAAATTGGCTAAAGGATAGTGAGGGGTTTTTGTGCATTGATGTACACTTTTTCGCAAAGCAAGTAGAAGAGAGGTTTCCTTAGGGAGAGGATCAATACCTTGGATAGACAATTGATCCTGCGTCAGAAAAAAAGGTTGATTTAGTGCTGGAATCGTTACCAGAAATTGAAGAGGAGGTTGAGGTGTTCAGTGATAGGGTTGAAGAAGCTGGCGGCAGCCAGAGAGAGAGGGGAGGATAAATATAGGCCCTGATACCATATAGTTTAATAAGTATTTATTCTTTGTTTGAGGATCATATATGAGATATACAACCTTATATTTATAGGCACCTATGGAAGGGTCTAGATAACCTAAGGGAAGAGATACCTTGGAAGTGTCTGTCTAGGAAGTATAAATAACTTAACAGGTACAATTAATTACACGCTGGACAAATGTCAGAACCTAATTAATTATATAAATAATTGTATCTCTGTTTATAAATGCTTATCCTATGCTTTTAGTTTTATGTCAAACTGTAATCAAATCTTTCCATATTTCAATGATTGTGTACTCTTCCTAACTGCATATTCTATGAATCACACTTCCAAATGAAAGGATCGTATCTCTTTTTATAAATGCTTATCCAATGGCAATCACTTTCGATAATATGACTTGACACTTAAATGCAAAATTCTAGCTCTTGCGGGGAATTATGTGAACTTCGGTGTTTTTGAGCTGAATGGTGATCGGGGACTTGCTGATTCCCTGGACATGGCTTTGAAGTTGATATTGTCGGTTCCATTGGCTGACATATTGGCATATCGAAAGGTGTGTGTTTCTCTAATTCCTCTTTTGCCTTCTTTATTTAACCCTGGAGTTGTATATTATCAGCTCACCATGAAAACATTTCTTCTGGTTTCTGGTTTCCTAATACACTGAGATGCTTCTCAAGAATGAGACCTTAAGTGGAAAGTTATCCCTGCTTCTTTTCAGTGGTTTATATCCAAGTGCATAGAATTTCCCTTACAAGTATCACTGCATACATTTTCTTAGATTGATTTTCTTGTGATTTTTTTAACACTCAAGTCAGCATTTTATATGAAGCCTGTGTCTTCCACCTAGTTATTAATATGCTAAGAAATGTTATGGCAGCTTACTAGGGCCTATTTTGCCTTCGTTGAGGTTTTGTTCAACACTCGCATTCGTTTCATATTGAATATGGAAACAAGCACTTTTCTGCATATCATTGGATCTCTTGAGTCTGGTCTTAAAGGATTGGAAACTAACGTATCATCCCAGGTACGTCTACTGTATGCTTTATCTGGTTCGGATTGATGCAGCATTTATACAGCTGTAATTTAACCAGGATTTAAGTTCCGCTTTTCCTGAAGGCAAAAAGCTACATTGCTATTTCTACTCTTTTTGCTAAGAAAATTTGTTTTTTTTTTTTACTAAGTCAATTTTGCTAAGAAAATTATTTGTTGAGTATTCTACAAATTTGTGGATACAGTGTGCGTCTACTGTTGATAATTTGGCTGGATTCTATTTCAACAACATTACTATGGGGGAAGCAGGTGCTTCCTCCTCTGCAGTTAATCTAGCACGACATGTTGCAGAATGCTCAACCTTGTTCCCTGAAGTAAGCGAACATGATTACGTGTTCTTTTAATTATTTAAGTTCAAGTATAAGCCCTGTGCTGCTATTTACCTTCAAATTTTGAAAATTAAATCTTATGAATGCAAGAACTTCTGACATGTTGTAGATGGATCTTCCTTCTGTAGTTGTAGTCCTAGATAACCTAGACTACTCCTGTAAGTGTACAAGAAACGACTGAAGACGTGCCAACTTTAGTTGTTATAACACATTAGACTATTCTGTGGGTAACTATGTCCGTGTTATCGCGTGTTATTCTTCTGTTTGTTTGATCAATTGACAGCATTAGTAATAAACACAATCACATATAAAGCAATCAGATCTTGGTGAATTTTACATTTCGTATTCCGGTATGTGTGTTTGCCTATCAACCTGTTGCGACCATTGGTATTTAAAATTTATACAGCCTTCAAATGCTGGTGAATCTTGACAAAAAAGATAGCTAGGTTAAGTTTTCTTTGGCATAAATATGTCTTTTTATTATTGTGAAAAGTTGTACTATATGTGGATGGTTGGAAGGAAGAGTTAGAGAAGTCTTCAATTTTCTATAATGTAAGAATGCTGACTCTAATAAAAGTAATAAATCAACGAATTTTTTAGTGAGTTGGAAGTGGGTCATTTATTACTATAACTGATGATTTGGTCAAAGATTAAGTGAAGTATATATAGGCATTGCAAAGAAAATAACCACAGATATTCCTGATGATAAATGTAAAAAATTTAGGAATATTTATTGGATCTGAGAAGTGAAGATGTAACAGAAGTTACCCTCCCAACACAATCTCCACACCGTGATGTATAGTGGTTCGGCCAATAATCCGGCCTACGTCCACTTCTAGACAGAGTTATTATTCATCCTTTGGTTTACAACTCTAGAGAGCTTTTGGGGATGAAGCCTCTCTTTTCTAACTGAGTCCCTTACAAATGAGCCCCTCTACTCATATTTATAGACTTCTATTCATAGGTTTCCCTTTTGCCCATATACATGTGATAGTATTACATAAATATAGCTATCAGTCCTTTTACGGGTCTCCGGACTGAAATACTGCTTCCGCATTGGACTAACTCTTCCGGACCGTCACTTTAACAATAATCCCTCCGGTAGTAGTGGCTTCCATTGATAGGCCATCCGACAATTGGCCTCCGGTAGACTCTTTGGTAGATTCTTCCGCATCGGGGCCTTTCGGTAGCAGGCCTTCCGACAATTGGTCTCCGGTAGTAATCCTTCCGCTAGCAGGCCTTCGGTAGACTCTTTAACCTTCCGCATGGTATATTTCATACCATTACATCAGTCCCACAAGTTCTACTTTTTAGCACTAAAAAGTGGAACTTATAAAAAGAAGATAAAATTTACACTTTGTACCATTTTCTTTTCTACTATATATCTCCTAGTCCCACAAGTTCTTTTTCTTTTGCCTAAAAAGGAAATGAACTTGAAAACCGTAGCCTATGTAAGAGCTTGTCTTCCGGAAACAAAGAAGTCCCACGTGTTCCGGGGGCGATGAAGTCCCACTTGTACTCCAGAAAAAAGGTCTCCGCTCCTTGAACGTACCATAATAAGAAATCCAAAGATCTGGAATTCCGAAGGGCCATAATAATCCCAGAAGACCATAAGAATTCCAGAAGACCATAATAATCTCAAGAAGACCATAAGAATTCCAAGAAGTCCATAATAATCTCAAGAAGTCCGAGATAATAATAATAATGGGATATTACTTCATAATCAGATTCCTGCTTGAATCACTTTATTTCCTTGGACCTGCATACCTAAATTTAACAGATTAAAAGATATTTGTCTTTTGGGCTGCCCGGAGCGACCGGACTTCCCAAAAGTTTTTTTTTTGTTAGTTAGAGTATATTAATCACGGGGATAAAAAACCCAAATACATAGTCTATAGGTTGCTTAGAGCAACCTTTCTAAGTACATGGATAGCACAAGTCTGAGTTGAACAAAAAGGAATTCCTAAAAATTCTATTGCTTCCCAAAATTTGGAGATTCTTATAATGAAGAATTTTAGACTGCTCTTTTGTTTTTTTTTGCCAAGATTTCTTTTGGTAACCCCTTAGTTACACTTTTATGCTTTCACACTCTACCACTGTACACATGGTGAGATCGTCTGTTTAACACTCTACCGACTTCGAGCCGGTGAGATCGTCGGATTAACACTCTACTGGCAGTAAGACAGCGAGATCGTCGGATGAATTACACTACCATCGTTGATGGTAGATCGTCGGATACAAAACACTCTACCATGGCCAATGGTGAGATCGTCGGATACATTCTTTGTCTTTCTTTTTTTTTTTAGTACTCTTTGGTTTTTGAATAAATCAGAAATTGTTTTAAAATATTTCTTTTTTGAAAACTAGAGGGTGATCAATCCTCTAGAAAAAGTTTCGTAAACTTCCAGTGATAAAAGAATATTCACAATGAAATATCAAAAGTTGGTACCTCTTTTTTACCGGTGGGATAATGTTACCGGTAGGACATCAGATTGCTACCAGTGAATTTACTGGACCAACATTTTACTTTCTCGCTGGTAATAACTTGTTACCGGTGTAGATGTCTCCCGTAGTATAGTACTGCTTCTTATCAAAAAATCTCTATCGGTAGATTTTGACCAAACATTTCTACCGGTTGCGTTTTATTTAACACCTCTACTGGGCCGCATCTCCCGGATGGCCCTAACTTCCGCCGATGGCGCTATCAGAGTCCTTCCGGAGGCTGAAGACGTACCTCCGGTATACTTTTATGCAGATGGGGAGTTACTACCGGTGGAGGTGAGGAGATGCATGCCACCTGTTGTCCGAATAAGATGTTATTGGTGCGGAAAGGTTTTTGAAGTTCTCCGATGATGGTGCGTCCGGTAGAACCAACTACCACCAACTTGTATACTTCTATCAGGACCACAGTCTAATATGTCCTCAGCACTTTTATACTTTGAACCTAAACATCCGAGACGAATGACGTCCGACCAGAGATGTTACGTCCTCTGCAAACAAGCTTCTACCGGAACAAGACGCTAGTTGCTACTAGTGAAGACGGAACGTTTCTACCGGTGAAGGTGAGGAGTGGACACCGGAGGAGGAGAGAAACTGCTCATTGGTAGAAATGATGAGCTGCTACCGGTAGAACTATTGACCAGACGTTTGCGTGTGATACCAATCTTCTTGTCGATGTCATGGTGCGCTGACTGAGCCTGGTCGCAACGTTCTGTTCCCGGTACTGGATGTTCGAAGGAAACCGGCTTCTGGGATACTCTTCTTTTCTACCGTATGCATACCCTGGTTATTTTGTTTGTCAATGAGGTTCGGAGGTTTGCGGAGGCTCCTAGGCGTTGGTTGCTTGACCGACCCAGTAGAGACTTGCACTTCAGTGGCTCGCACCCTGGTAGAATCATGAAGCGCCCCTTGCGCACCCCGGTAAAATCATGAGTCGTGATGACTTCTTCCAATATAATAAAGTTTCCAAGACGTTGCTACCGGAGAGCGTAACAGTTTGTTACTACCAGTGAAGAGTCCAATCAGTTACCGGTGAGGCTTTATTTTGCCACTGGTGGAGATGCCACTTGGCTAGCGGTGAGGAATCCAAATTGCCACCGGTGACTGTGCATTTTTATAACGTCCCCTGCTCTGCGATTACTCTACCTTCGGCAATCGGACCATTCTTTATGTTTTTGAAGTCATCGCAATATCATTCTGGTGGATTAAGAGCTCGATACCTTCCGAACTAACTTTTGTATGTTCACCCAGTCTGGTTGAAATGTTTCATCATCATGCTACCGTCCGGTAGGTTTGCCATCTTTCCGGTGGGCTGTAAAGTGCCACCGGTGGGAATTCCGATTTGTTACCGGTAGAGGTGTCAAGTTGGTACCGACGGATCTGTTGAAGTTTTAGCGAGCATAATGATGCATGATATTTCAACCGGGGTGATGTGTTCTACCGGGACTTCTTTCTTTTTCTATAGCTTGGTAAAAGCTGGTCCGCAAGCCCCATACAATCCATTAAATCCTTAACTCCAGTGCTACCATCCTTGCATGTCACTCAACAAAGCTGCCATTGAGAGCAATCAAACTCATAGAGCAGGTCAGTGTCGATCGTAGTGAAATGGTACGGTTCAGAATATAAAATCTATAAAAAATGGAGCTTTAATACCGTAAAAATAACAGGCCATTGACTACAGTATGAAATGGTACAGATGTATGGCAATGAAAAAATCAGAAGGTAAATGTATACAGTAGCAACGAAATCGTAAGACTATTCACAATTGTGAGGCCAAAGAAGCAAAACCAGACAAAGCAAATGAGACTAATAATCTGAATCCGTAAACATGAATTTTTAAAGCACACGACTCTCTAGTCAATACCAGTCTTCACGCACCGTATTTAGGAGACGGCTAAACAGAATGCAAAGGTATTTGCTCTGTGAGAGCTGTTTAGATCAGTCTTACAATTTTGAACAATGGCTAGAATAGAGTATGAAGTAACAGCCGAGGTAAATGAGAAACTCGCCGGACTTTGGAATAACCATCCTTGACAGGGCACGTCAAGACTGATATATACAATTATTCTAGAATAATTCATCCAGCACATACTGCAGTTTCTACCTCAATATTGGAAGCAGTAGTAAAAAATAGGAATAAAGACATATAAGCAATCCTGAATATGCTTGACCTAAACCTTTTAAATCAGAAGTTGGAGAAGAGTTTGATTTTAGCAAAAACAGAAAACGGTCTGAGCATTTAAAAGGTTCAATATGACAATCTAACACCGGTATTTGCAGCAGTTTGTGCGAGTTTGCACAAATATGAGGTTTGTCACGATTTTACCATAAAATACCTCTTTTAAGGGATATGCAAAACCAACAACCCTTTCTCAAAAATAGGAATCAGATGTTATAAAAGAGATTTCAAAGCAAGCCTTGTTTTGATTTCAAAATGTTCTAGCTGCACCTGCAGCGACCAATGAATTCACGAATCTGTAGTTTTAAAAACTGTTTTAGTGTCAAAAGATAGCAATAGTGTCTGAGTTTTTGCCTTATCCCCAGGCTTACCCAAAGTTCAAAATCAAAGCTCGAGTTGCTAAACACAGAGCATACTTATCCGTTAAACGATGAAAAACCAGAGTGAATTCTAAAACAAAAAACTGGACTATCTGGGGAAGGTTTTATAAAATGCCACTGGTAATAGCCTGCAGTTTCAACAATCAGAAGCATGTTTCCAGTCATCTTTACAGCAGTGGCAATTAAAAGCATACATAACTATGTCCATAATGGAGCATGAAACATAATCAAGGTTAATAATATTATCATGAAAGACCTACTGCCAGCAGAGAAGAACCAGAAAAATGAAGTGTGTATTCCTTATCATATTGCTTAACCATTCTTTCCAGATTATAACAGGAGTGGATAAGGCTCACAGAGTCGATCAGATTACATGGATGTTTTACTCGAAAGAAAATTCTCTAATGGTAGCATAAACATATGAGGCAGAATAATATGCATTTTTTACGAGGAAACATGTTCAAACAGCTAGAGTAACAGGATAGATGATGTCGAGTATTCGTAATCAGAATAGCATTTAACAAAGGCTGAGATCAAATTACTTAAATGTAGGAGCAGTAAAATTTTAAGTATCGACTCAGTATATGCTTGATAAAGGAGATAATAAAAGTAGACTTATCGATGTTTTCGGTCTTGACTGTTTCTGCTCTAGGTTTGATTAATCGCCAATCTTGGTACTTTCTTCCGTCGCTGATGCATGCGTGCTTTGCTTGATGTTCACCCTTGCGGAAGGGGAGAGAATCCTTTTTGGTGTAAAATTCTATCTCCGGGATGAAAAGCGAAACTCTGCGGAGGGAATTGGATATTTGACTGCTGCAAAACTCTGCGGTGTACTCCTTAGTGATACCCCTCCGCAGGACCCTTTCGGTAGTCGATCGGTAACTTAACTGCTTCCGACCCGTTCTTCCGGAGACCTTATCCTGTTGGAGAATACTCTTACCGGTAATTACTTCTGCGTCCGTTATTAATACTGATTCGTCTACTGAGAATTCCCTTTCGGTAGTCTTGCTCATTCTACCGGTTAAAATACCGGTGAAGATTTCTTTTTACCGCCTGGATTTTATTACCATCCCTTTGAAGAACTCGGACGCGACTAGCGCCTTCTTACTCTGGAGCTTCTGGAGATTCGGATTTCCTTCTCCGGAAGTGGAAAAATAACCACCTGGCTATGGAGATGGATTTACGCCAATCTCATGTCGGACCCCTCCATGCCTCCTTTTGGCTTGATTTGAAATGCCAATTCCTTTTTAGCCGTTGGTCACCAGTCCTTACTCCTCGCTGCTTCTGATTCGACCGAGGTTTTCTCGTTCCCTCCTTCCGATCTTCCGATGACGTCTTGAGAGATATGGCCGTAACCTTTATGTCGTCTTGCCTCTAGAATTGGCTATCTATCATTCTATTTCAGATTGTATTCGTGGCAACCAAAGCGTTGAAGGCTCGAACCGAACCGATTTTATTGTTCGCAATCTGATATGGATCCGCGATGTAACTGGAATCTGGAATGTAAGCTAAATTTCCGAATTCCCGGTCTTGATCTCTTATCACCCCCGATCGGCCGAGAAAGAACTCCATCTTTCTGTTTTAGGTATCGTCCTTGCGATGCTTTGCCATTTAAGGAGCGAACGGAAAGTGCATTATCTCTTCGACTTCGCGGCTTCGAGCGACTTGATTTCACTCGCGTTGTTTTTCTGAGTTGTTTCCTTTATAGATTTCACAAGTAACCTTCGAGGTTGAACATCGGCTGGGAATATCAATCTTCTTTTTCCATCTTTTGAGACTGCAGAACTCTCCGGTTCGACCTACTCCGTCTTGATTCTTGCGGTAGCTAGCCTCTCATTGCAAATCTTTGAAGTCGGGGTTGCGTCTAGCTCCAGCATTTTCTGCTTCCGACGAACTAGGTTGCGACTAGTTGAATTGATCTCTGCTTCACCTCCGATCTGCGCCGCTAACTTGCTGGTGTATCGACTTCGCCCGATCCATTCAATATTTTTCGAATGCTTCGTCGATCGATCTATATGTTACCGCTGTGAAATGTTTGAGAAAGGATGACTTCTTACTGCCGAACTGGATCTCACAGTTCTTCTTTCCCCTTAATGAAGATCTTCCAAAGTTTCACTGCTATGAATCTCGTAATCTGTTATCGACGAATCACACGACCTCACCATGTCAACGAACTTCCTTGGAACCGTGGGTTGTAGATCGTGGTTGTTGTTTGTTTCCCACAGACGGCGCCAATGAAGATGTAACAGAAGTTACCCTCCCAACACAATCTCCACACCGTGATGTATAGTGGTTCGGCCAATAATCCGGCCTACGTCCACTTCTAGACAGAGTTATTATTCATCCTTTGGTTTACAACTCTAGAGAGCTTTTGGGGATGAGCCCTCTCTTTTCTAACTTGAGTCCCTTACAAATGAGCCCCTCTACTCCTATTTGTAGACTTTCTATCACTAGGTTTACCCTTTTGCCCCTATACATGTGATAGTATTACATAAATATAGCTATCAGTCCTTTTACGGGTCTCCGGACTGAAATACTGCTTCCGCATTGGACTAACTCTTCCGGACCGTCACTTTAACAATAATCCCTCCGGTAGTAGTGGCTTCCATTGATAGGCCATCCGACAATTGGCCTCCGGTAGACTCTCTTGGTAGATTCTTCCGCATCGGGGCCTTTCGGTAGCAGGCCTTCCGACAATTGGTCTCCGGTAGTAATCCTTCCGCTAGCAGGCCTTCGGTAGACTCTTTAACCTTCTGCATGGTATATTTCATACCATTACAAGAAGGAAAGAGCGATCGAGAGGAAAGATGGAAAGAAGAGAGAAAGAACTCTCTGGACTTTTATTGATAAACCAGCGAGCAAGACGATCTCACTGTAATAACCACCTTATTTGTTCTAAGCAATAGAACAGTATTTATAAGCAAAGACTACACATGGAAAACGCAGAGTTTGGATAAGTCTGTCACAAATAGAAAAGACAACAAACTACGAGAATATAACTAATCCAATATGCCCCCTCAATCCTGAGCCGAAGAGATAGTAGGGTCTGAATTGCAGTTACTCAAAGATTCATCAATCATGTGGAGACTGAAACCAGGGAATAGAGACAGATATTGATTTCCTGGGAGAATTTTAGTCATAGGATCAGCCAGTTGTTGTTGACTAGGAATGTGATTAACACAGATTAGCCCTTGCTGTAACTTCTCCCGAACATAATGACAATCGAGGTCTATGTGCTTAGTGCGTTCATGAAAGACCGGATTCTTAGCAATATAAACCGCTGCTCTGTTGTCACAATGTAATGCCACTGGTTCTATGTCTTTCAACCCCAGTTCATGCAGCAAACGGGTAAGCCAAGCAATCTCAGTGGTTATTCTTCTTAATGACCGATACTCAGCCTCAGCTGAAGACAAAGCCACTGTATTTTGCTTCTTAGACTTCCATGAAAGTGAGCTTCCCCCAAGAGTAATGAAATACCCACACACCGATCTTCTAGTAATAGGACAAGATGCCCAATCTGCATCGCAGTATCCAATAAGATCTAACAGTTTCGAATTGTTCAGAAGCAACCATACCCGCGAGTTCCCTTAACATACTTCAGTGTATGATGAGCGGCTTTAAGATGAACATCTGCTGGGTTTGTCATGAACTGACTCAAATACTGGACAGCAAAACACAAGTCAGGCCATGTGTGTGTCATATAATTCAGTTTCCCAACAATTTGTCTGAATAAAGTAGGATCAAACAAAATAATTCCTTGGTTCTGTTCCAGCTTTAAACCATGTTCCAGAGGCGCACGAACAGGTTTCCAGTCTTGTTCTCCAAACTCTTTAAGAGTTTCTATCATGAACTTCCGCTGAGAAATGATGAGACCTTCTCCAGTTCTGATAAACTCCATTCCCAAGAAGTAATTAATCTGCCCAAGATCCTTGATTTTAAACTGAAAATCAAGAGCTTTTTTCAGAGAAGTAATCTCTTCAGTGTTGTTCCCTGTAACTAAAATGTCGTCAACATATACAATCAGATATGTAACACTGTCATTATAGTCTTTAATGAACAAAGAATAATCATTCAGTGACTGAACGTATCCTAATTCTTTCAGAAAGACAGAAAGGCGTGAGTACCACTGCCTAGAGGCCTGCTTAAGACCATAGAGACTCTTTGTTAGCTTGCATACTCGCATGTCACCTGATGAAAAATAACCCTTGGGAGGGACCATATAAACTTCCTCATCCAAAGTGCCATGTAGGAAGGCATTATTGATGTCAAATTGATAAACATCTCACCCCTTTTTGACAGCAATAATGAGAAGAGCCCTAACAGTAGTAAGCTTCACCACGGGTGAGAATGTTTCCTGATAATCCAATCCTTCCTTTTCAGAAAAACCCTTAGCAACAAGTCGTGCTTTGAAACGTTCAACGGTACCATCAGCTCTTAACTTCACTTTATAAACCCATTTGCTATCGATGGGTTTTTTATGAGTGGGCTTAGGAACAAGTTCCCAAGTACTGTTACTTTCAAGGGCAGTCAGCTCTTTTTGCATAGCATCGATCCATCGATGATCATTGCAAGCATGCTCATAACTCTGTGGTTCAGAAGGTGTAGAAATTGAAGATTAATGAGCAGATGTGATGGATAAGCAGTGGTCTGGTGTGATATCGGTGAGAGTACTCAGGGAACTGTGAAGAGCATAATCTGATAGATAACCGGGCACTTTAGTAGCACGACCAGAGCGTCTGATATTTGGTTGATCAACAGGTGTGTTATCAGAAGTAATTTCAGCAGATGGAGTATGTGTATCCAAAGGGTGATTATGAGGAGAATCAATAGGATTAGTGTGTTGGTCATGAATCGGGAACACAGGATCTGTATCATAGAAATAAGAATCAGAACTTTGTGGGAATAAAGACTGTTCTGTAGGATGAACAAGAGGATTGCGATCATGTTGTAAGTAATTGGGGATGTGTTTGAAAGGAAAGATGGAGCCATGAAAAACAACATCCCTGTTTACGAAAACATGTCTTGTTTGCAGATTCAGAAGTTTATGTCCTTTCTGATATGCAGGTTGTCCAAGGTACACAGAAGCTTGAGCTTTCTCAGCAAACTTATCATGTTTCTGTGCATTATTTGTGGCATAGCAGAGACTCCCAAAGGATTGTAACAAATGATAGTTGGGTTGCTTACCAAAAAGAATCTCGTAAGGGGTTTTGAATTGAAGAACACGTGTTGGCATTCTGTTAATCAAATGAGCAGCATGCATAACACTTTCACCCCAATAATACAATGAAAGATTGCTCTTAAACATCAAAGCCCGTGCTGTCTCAAGAAGAAACCTATGCTTTCTTTCAACTCTTCCATTCTGTTGAGGAGAGTGTGGGCAACTGACTTGATGAATGATGCCTTGTTCACTGAAATAAAGTTTTCCTTCATTACTAGAACCCAGTTCAAAAGCATTGTCGCTATGAATTACTTTGACACCAAGACCAAACTGAGTTCTAACCATGGCAATGAAATATTTAATAACACTAAAAGCATCTCCCTTTCGTTTGAGTAATTGCACCCATGTACATCGACTGTGATCATCCACAATGGTTATGAAATAAGCAAAACCATCATAGGTCACTTCTCTAAAAGGTCCCCAAGTATCAACATGTACCAAATCAAAAACAGCATCAGCTCTACTAGTACTTTCCTGAAAAGGAAGACGATTGCCCTTGGCATTCTACTGAATCAAAAAACAAAATCTGAATTGAAGTTGTTTTATTAGATTTAAATCCTTCATCTTGGAAACTGGAATGTGTCCCAGGCGGTGGTGCCACTCTTCAACAGTGGTATTAAAAACAGCTGAATCCTTCTCTCTAAAAACTCTATTCTCCCAATGTTCCAAAACTTTCTGGAGCTGCTTGATGTTCAAGATGTATAAGCCTTTCACCACCTGTCCTATGACATCATTGCTCATTAGGGAACGGTCCTGTAAATAACAGCAATCAGTACTGAAGCTTATAAGAGTTTTCAACTCTTTTGCCAGTTTGTTTACTGAAATCAGATTAAACTGAAAACCTGAAACAAACAGAACATCCTTTAACTGAAGATTCATAGCCAGATTAACATTGCCTGTAATCGCAACCTCCTAAAAATGTCCATCTGGCATTTTAATGCGTCGTTGCTGTTTTGAAGTTCCATAATCATGAAAGAGTTTTAAATCACAACAGATGTGATCTGTGGCTCCAGAGTCCAAGATCCATAAATTCTGATATTTTCCTTCATCAACAGAAGAATTTAGGCAATAAGAGTAGTCAGTGATGTTATGATCAGTACCTGCAAAGCTACAGAAAGCAGTCTCCTCTTTCTTTTCTCTAACAAAGTTTGATGAAAGAAAATCCATCCGCTCCTTGGTAAAGCCTAAAGCAGAAGAAAGACTAACTTGTGGAGTTTCCGCAGCTGTAAAACTTTCTCAATCAGCACAGTTATTACTGAAACTGACATTTCTTTTGTTTTTGCCTTGTTTGAACCCCTTAGGAAAACCATGCTTGGCATAACAAGTATCAACTGAGTGGCCCCTTTTATTGCAAAAAGTACAACGGACATCCTTTTTCCTTTCAAGATCATTTTGCCACCTTAATTCTTGTCCTGGTTTGCTCGAAACAACAGAGAAACTCATAGTTTCTGCCTGAGATTTGTAAGCTCCAGACGAAACCTCCCTCTGTTTCTCTTGTTGAACCAGAATAGAATAAGCCTGTTCCACACTCGGCAAAGGCGTCATCATCAACATATTACCACGAATGTGAGTGTAACTCTCATTAAGCCCCATCAATAGCTCAATCAACTTCTGTTTTTGAAATGCTTTTTCCCATTCATTGACAAGACCACAAGCACAAGCAGGTAGATTATTCATAAGCCTTAATTCGTCCCATAAGTGTTTCATCTTGGTGTAATATTCTGTGATGCTATCATTTCCTTGTTTCATGTTAGCTAAATCGCGCCTAATCTGAAACAATTGTGCACCGTTCGCTACCTCAAAACGACTGCAAAGATCATCCCATAATTCCTTCGCGCTAAGAGCAAACATCACCCTCTGTGCTGTAGAAGGTTTTAGGGCGTTCAAAATCCAGGATCTGACTAGACTATCACACCGTTTCCATTTCTGTAGCTTAGCGTATCGCTACTAGGTTTCTCTACGTCACCGGTGATGAAACCGATTTTATTTTTCGATTCAAGCGATAAGGTAACAGACTGTTTCCAGGTATGAAAGTTCAATCCAGTGAACTGTGTAGCAACGACCATACCTGGATGATCGCTTGGATGAATGTAAAGAGGATCTGATGTGTCGACGCTCCCTCCAACATTCGCAGAAACAGTTGATAAGAGTTGCAGCAGATTCTGCACTGTAAGTGGCGTCTCCTCGTTCGCCATGGATCGAAGCACAGAAGGTTAAACTCAGTCAATGCAGGATAGATCCTGCTTTGATACCATATTGGATCTGAGAAGGAAAGAGCGATCGAGAGGAAAGATGGAAAGAAGAGAGAAAGAACTCTCTGGACTTTTATTGATAAACCAGCGAGCAAGACGATCTCACTGTAATAACCACCTTATTTGTTCTAAGCAATAGAACAATATTTATAGGCAGAGACTAAACATGGAAAACGCGGAGTTTGGATAAGTCTGTTACAAATAGAAAAGACAACAAACTACGAGAATATAACTAATCCAATAATATTATATCATGGTTAGTAGTTCTAATGAAATATAATAAACATGGTGAAGTAATAAGCCTACGATGAATTGGACTTCTGATTTTGAATAAAAAAACAATTTTAAGCAAAAAATAAACCAAAATCGATAAATGAGAAAATTGTTAATTTTTAAGTACGACAATGAATTGAACTGTCGATGGTTGAAAAAATTGGCATTTATGAAGCAAGAATGACTTAACTACGTAAGCAATCTATCATACATTAAAAAAATTGCATACATGATTTGGGGTTGAGTCAGTGCCGCCGCACCAGTACCCCGAAGCAATATATCCTTCAGTGCCCCCATCTTTATGTATTCGTATGCATGCCAATTTTTCTAATTATCTTATTGCTATTTTCTAGCGACTGCTTTTATTCGGCAGATTGTCTTTATAATGATAATGAAAGTGGCAACTATACATTGGGGTAGATATCAGCGTTCTAATAGGTATTGCAGCTTCTGAAGACATTGTTGTTGAGTCTCATACTGATAAGTGAGCAGGTAATGGTCTTTGTATTATGTTCCTTTATTCCTAACATCTTTGTTCTGAATAATTTGCCTTTCAATTTTGATTGTTTGTCTTCTTCGAATTGATAATATGAGATATGACAATTCTCCATCCTTTTGGTTGCAGATATATTTCAATGATTTGAAAACACACATTTTTGCTTCCCAGGTATGTATCGTTGACTTCTTACTTGGTTGATCGTCTGCTTTGATGTTTAAACAACTTATGTCTTGATGGTTCACCATTCACCTATGTGTACTGGTTCTCCTCCTCAAAGTGATAAGAGACCCCAGATTGATGAACATATAATTGGATTGTCTTGTTGAGAGAAATGATTACCTGATCTATAAATTGAGACTCATTATTAACTCACTACACCGATTTATTAAATAAATTGTCGATTGCATGGTATCGTTCTTGATTTCTCAACTGGAAGTGATTATTTCTAAACCGGTCGCTCAAGTGTCACTATATTGTTGATCATTCATCTCTATTGCTGTTGAAGATCACACTTCAAATTCTACAACACTATAGTGATATTTCTGGTTTCAGTACACATATGAAGATAAGCTTTGTAAGATCTGATTTTGTTTTCTTCTTTTTCTTTTAGCAGCCTGTGGATCAACACCAGCGACTGGCCTCGTGCTTTGACAAGCTGATGTCGGATGTTACACGGAGTTTGGACTCTAAGAACTGGGATAAATTTACCCAGAACCTATCTGTTTTTAGGCATGATTTCCGTGCCAAGTCATGAAGCATCCGCACGCCTTCAGACGTCGAGGAAGTATTATTCCTCTCCCAAGAAATTTGTTCATATCTTTGCGGTATTTAATGATTGCAAAGGTGAACAGTACTTTGTACGTGCTAGTTGGTAGTGAAATTAGATGGATGGATGGAGCTAGACCAGGCAAAAGTGACCCTAACTTGAAAAACCAATCCATCTCAACCCGATCCAGACCTGATTTTTAAACCAAATGATGTGACCCAAAAGCCCGAAACAACTCGAACCAAACCACAATTTGGTACAACCCGAACCGAACTCACCTGAATCGAATTCACCCAACTGCTTTGTTAAAACCTGAATCTAATACGATTGTTCCAACCATAAACAACAATCTTGAAACCAAAAACACAAAATGGGAACTTAGAACATCCAATAAGTGTTCAATGCTCACAAATGATGTATATAATATTGAGCATCTTCAATCTTCAAGCATCTCAAGCCTTGTTGTATCAAAACATTCATAAGTTGCATTGCTACCCAACATAGATTAACATAACTTCATAGCACGTCCAGCACACAAAAATTGAAAACAAAATTCTTAATCTCCCACTCAGAGAAAAAAGGGGCTAAACCAGCCACATCTATAACCTACCAAACTAGAAAATATAAGTTATAAAATGAGAAAAGTTATATTACCAAGAAATGCAGCAGTTCCTTACTCCTTCCAATTCCAGTAATCAACCTCTGTAGAGGCGCAGACACAAGAAGTGAATGAAGACAGGCGCAAAGCATGTATGTTCATAGTAGTTAGGGTTGCAAAATTACCGTGAGCGAATAAACATGAGATAAGTTAGGATATATTACCGAGAGATGTAGTAGTTCCTTACTTCCTTCCAATTTCGGTGATCTACCTCTGCAGAAGGACACAAGTGAATGAAGACAGGCGCAGAGCATGTATATTCCTTGTTCGCCAGTTAGGGTTGCAAAATTACAGTTGAGTGAAGAGAATGAGATAAGTTAGAGTATATTACCAAGAAGTGCAGCAGGTCCTTACTTCCTTGCAATTCCAGTGATCAATCTCTGCAGAGGCGCAAACACAAGAAGTGAATGAAGACAGGCGCCGAGTATGTATGTTCCTTGTTCGCCAGTTAGGATTGCAATATTACCGTGAGTGAAGGGAATGAGTGTAACACCCCCGAATCACAACCAAAACTAAACGCCGAGCCTAAGTTAGCATGAGAAGTCTACGCAGCGGTTCCTACTCTATTCGGGTGCTACAGACGCCAACCACCCACGTGGTGACAGACCACATTACACTTACTACTCCAAGTTACGGTCTGTATGACTGGAAGTCCAACTTAACGAAATCCAAATACAATATAAAGTACAATTCAAGTACCGAGCATCTACAGTTTAGTTAACAACTTAAACATCATAACTCATACATAAGAAAGCATACTACTTAAAGTCTTGCCATGTGGACCACCCCTATGATAGTCACCCTTGCCTACTCTCCGTTATCGTCTGGCCCAAGACCTGAAAAAAAATTGGGTGTAAAGGACTCAGCAAACTACGCTGAGTATGAACATGTGAAGCCCGCATGTTACCGGGCCACACGACTAATTGGTCGAATATTATTAAGTTCATTTTACATGCTATGATAAAGCAGTAAAGCACACATCAGTACATCATGATATCATACACACTCATCGGTAGCATAGCAATATCAGCAAGCAACCAAGCACATCTTGCAAGTAGCACAGCAATATCAATAAGCAACCAAGCACAACTTGCCAGTGGCATAACAATGTCAACACGCAGTCCAGCATAATAAGCTGCTAGTGTAGCAACAACAGTCAAGTAATTATAGGACGTGTGCGTAGGTACATTATACCGTCGATCCTCACTATGGGATCATTCAAGAGATTACGTATTGTTTCTTGTTCTCATTACACATGTTTTCCTTTTCTTTTCTTGCACCGAGTCAGGGGATGTAGGTTAGATCCCGAGACTTTAATATGTAGGTGCTATTCATTCCTTGTTTCTTAAGGGTTCACATTCGTGACTTTCACTTGTTTGCTTGGTCTCATTACACAAGTTTCCCTTTACTCTCTGGCACCGAATCAGGGGATATAGATTAGATCCCGAGACTTCATTATGTAGGTGCTAATCGTTCCTTGTTTCTTTAAGGATTATTTGTGAATTCTTTTATCACCGCACGTTGGAGGACGTCTCCTCCATAGCTAGTCCCCCATTCCCGACACCTAGGGTCAAGGAAGCGGTAGTCACCTCTAGACTCCAGGATAAGCTTCACCAATTTGTCACTCCCCCATTCCCGACACCCAAGGTCAAGGAAGCGGTAGTCACCTCTGGACTCCGGGATATGCTTCACCAACTTGTCACTCCCCCATTCCCGACACCAGGGTCAAGGAAGCGGAAGTCACCTCTGGACTCCGGGATGTGCTTCACCAAAATATATTCCATCATAGACGGTCGAAGGATCTGATGCAATACCAACTCCCGAATCATCCATACCGCGCGGCCCGAGCTGTTGTCTTCCCGGGTTATTCTCGTTTCACAGTTGATACTTTTCGTTTCATTATCATTATAATCTCGACACCATAGTGGGTGTCATTAGCGGTCCTCTAAAGTTAGAGAGGACTCGTCTCTTTGTATAGTTCTTTTGTTTTGTTTACGTGGTTCGTCATGTCTCACCAAAGGAGACTTGCTCTTCATTATCATTAATGAATAGACACCATAGT
>CM041779.1:55598617-55671376 GCA_023374045.1 Limonium bicolor | reverse complement strand
GGGTGTCATGGTAATCCTCAATGATTTAGAGAGGAGTTCCCCTTATAGAGTTTTCTTTGTTTTCATAATCCGTAGTAGTTCTCGTATAGTTTTCCCTTTATGTAGTTTCTTTGTTTACATAGTTCGTTGAGTCTCATCTCAAAGTTCCATAACCGAGAAAGGGACTAAACTACTGTGTGCGCGCAAGTAATATGCCACAAGGATATATAACAAGCATATAAGCAAGCCACAAGAAGCAATCCAATTTCATGCATAGTCTTATAGTCATTTTCAAACAAAGCACACAGCACACAAGCCGTGTAACACGGCAACATACGAACCACACATGTTCATACCTTTTTCGCTAGTTCGGGTTGTCTCACACTCGGAGTCCCTGTCGAAGCACGCTACGATCCTAAAGTTAATTAAGACAATGTGTCAGTTCATTATTGAATGTGACGACACTTTATATCGTATGTTACTCCTTAGGCATGTTGTTACATGCTTAGTTTAGATTGACTCTTAGAAGTTCACATGCATTAATCCTAGGCTTAACTTACTCCTAGGATAGTTCATATATTTATTTACATGTTAATCAAGCCCTTTTTCCTTAGTTAATGTCTTAGGGCGTTTTAAGAGGTAATTATGTAACAAGTTTGTATAACATAGTATGACTTATCTAGCGTGTATTCTTTCCTTAGATAAATGGGTGAGTGATATTTTAACCCTTGTAACGATAATATATATAGGTTACCCCTAAAACCCACTTATACAGAAGCCCAAAGTTTATGAAACTGCACATAATTTCGGTGTTTAACCCCACTTAAACTCTCCTTTAATGTGTCAACTGATGTTTACTTCTCCCAAAATGTTTCATAAACTTAGTTAGATGTTTTAGCACTGTTTTGGAACCATCATTTAACTAACATCACACTCTTAATACCCCCGTATACCAGCTATACAGAAACTACCCATTATAGAAAATCTGAAACCACCATTTATATGTTCCTTCTTGGTTCTTGTTTCTCTTTGGTTCAACTGAGGTTTAGTCTTCTCAAAGTGTTTCACCCACTGAGATAGATATATTAGCAATATTTTGGGTTCACTTTTAGACCACTACAACACACTTAGCACCCTTATAACCTAGTTATACAGAAGCACTAGTTCCAGGAACAGAAACTACAACCTTCAGCTGAGCACCCTTTTTCATCTCAGTTTCTATAGATCATTTGGCACCTAAATCATTCCCCATAGTGCTTGTAGGTTTACTCATACGTATTAGGTGTGTTTAGGTTCATTAGCTACCCAATACCACATCTATACTCCATCTGTAAGTCACTTACAGAGGCAAGGTTTCAGAATTGAAAACAGAACTAAGAACTGATGTATTCTCTTCTTTGGCTATTTATCTGTTTTCTAAGCTGACTTACCACTCCTCTATTTGTTTAACCCACTTAGTTATGTTTTAAGTATAGTCCCATCTTAAGAACAACACCATATGACTCCTTACAAACTTTCTGTACATATTATACAGAACTGGAACAACCTACAAGTCCAACACCTGGAACCGAAGTACTATTTCCTTCTGTTCTGGTGACAACTGACTCCCCTTAGATTGTCTTTTCACCTACTCTTAATTGATCAAACTGACTTCTAGATTCTCCCTCATTCCCAATCCACGTAGTTGAGTGGCTTATATAGTTTTATCCTCAAAATAAACCACAACGACATTGTTAAAGCCCCTGACCAAGCCTTATACAGAAACTGTATTACTGCAGAAACAGAAGGTATGAAAAACTGATACATTCTACTATTTTTCTTTCCTTGTTCATGAGTTTGACTCTTAGTTCTATCCCACCTTATTCCCCCACGTGTTTAAGTATTTTTGTCAAGTCTTATACTCCAACCAACCCAAAATGGCATGGTTAACAACTCTGAAAAAAAAAACTGAAACAAGATCTGAAACTTAAAACCTGAAAAACAAAATCTGTGCATTACTTCTTTATTCCTTCGGTTAGGTTGGTAAACTGACTTCGACCTTCCAAATGAATATACCAACTTATGTAGATGTATTAGCATTGTTTAAAACTAAACCCAAAGAACCTTGGTTAGCATCACTGATATGCCCAATAACTGAACTGGACAAACTGAACAAAGAACCGAACATCAACCTGTTACATCCTCTTCCAGCTTTCTGTTTACTCACGAATTTTCTTCCTAGTTTTGTTTACACTCAGCTTCACGGTTTAGCAAGCTTTTGAATCAGCCATTGGGTAAACACACTCTTTTAGTTTACATCAGAAAGGGTAGCACACAGAAACACAACGATTTCAAAAACTGTTATATTTTCTTCTTACTTTATTCTTCTGTCTATTCTCTGTTGGTTACTCGACTGTCTTCTATCTGTTTTCTAATTTTCACAGTGCACCTACAAATTTACTAAGGTGTTTTATAGGTGTTCAGGTGCATTAGTAATTCCCTACAACCCCATCACATCTCTCTGTACCATAGGCATACAGAACATCAAAGTTTCAAGAAGTACAATATCTGGTATTTCTTTTCTTTGTTTTCTGTTTTGTTTTTCCCAGATTCTTCCACCTCATTGACTAATGGGATTAAGTGTGTTATAAGACTTTAGGATTCAAGCACAGACTCAAGGTAGACTAGACAATGTCCCCGAAGGTTCTTTTCACAGAAACCAGAAATCTGGAAACTGAAACCATGAACTGAAAAACGTTTTCTTTCCTGTTGTTTCCTTCCTACTGTTGCATTATTGCCTTCTGTTTTCTTTCTGTTCTTTAATTTGATCTCTGTTTCCCCCAAGCTGTTTCCCCTGGGTTAAGTGGATTAACGAGGCTTTAAGTCCATCATTAACCAAATAAAACACTCATACAGTTTCTGTACTCAAGTACACAGAAAAGAATCTTTCAGGAAACAAAACACCAACTGAAATATCGATTTCTGTTACCCTTTCTTTGATTATCTTCTGTTACAGATCAGTTTCTTTTCTTTTGTTCCTCTCACTCGATAACCTAGCTACTGGATTGAATGTCTTAACATAGGTTTAATCCCCCAAAACAAATTCACAACACACCATTTAGACTTCTGTAGAGCTGTTACACAGCAAACTGAGATTACAAGTCTGGAACTAAACTGGTGAGTTTTCTCTTATTGTTTTCATTTTTCTTTTTCCAGTTTCTGCACAACTATTTCTTTTTCTTCTTTTTCCTTCATCAACATCCTCACGAGTCTACCAAGTTAGTAAGGTTTTTATCTTTCCCTCAAGTTCATTATTAACCCACACTACATCTATATCACTTCTGGCATTTATTAGACAGAGAAGGGAATGTTGCAGAACTGCTGTTAAAAAGGAAAAGGAACAGTTTCCAAGAGTCTCACCTTTAAGAGTTCTTGGAGAGGATTTGTCTCAGAATTTCCAAAGCTCTACCCTCAGTTAGCAAATGGAGTTCTTGCGAGATAAAAACAGAAAGTTTAGAGGGTAGGTTTGAAACAGAAAACCAAGCTAAAAAGAACTAATCTACCCATGCTGTTTTTTTTTTTGTTTCATGATTTTACCTCGGTAGTTTCTTGGAGAGGTTCTAGCTTCAGTTTTCCTCAGGACTCTAGCAGTGGATGGCATGCAGTGTTCTTGCATGATAACAGTAGAAGTTTAGAAAGGCAGGTGCATGGAAGCTCAGACAGACTTAATCAGAGAGGGGACCTTTGCTACAGTTTTACCTGTTACTTCCCTGTCTGGACAGATTTAGTTTTCCCTTGCTTTCCTAGAGCTTGAACATCAGGCCAATCAGACCGCAAGGAACAAGGTGCTTGGGTTCATCGATCTTACAAGGAAGGTTTCGTGAATGACGTTGCAGTTCCCTTCTCGCATGGCAAAGGAAAACAAGAGACAGTAGAGAACCCTTGAGTTGCTACTTGCGTGGGCATGCAAGCATGTAGATAAAAATGACTGAGGAGGAGAGTTGTTCAGGTGGCGCAGGACAAGGAAGACTGAATGCGAGAAAACCAACTAACTGGCAGTGGGATAAAGTTCCAATGAAGTGTCTCGTGGAAATTAGAGTATGGGAGAAATGATGGAGCACGGGTATTCACCAGAGAGCAGCGACAGAGATTAAAGAATGCAGAGCCACTTAGTTGCTAATGGGTGGGAGTTTTAAGTAAAACATTTCTCGGGAGTTTGTGAAAGGCTCACTGCTACGTGGGAGTTTTCAAAAGAGCACACTGATGTACTCTTCAGTTGAGTTGCTCTACTGGAATCGGGATGGTGCAGGTAGTGGTTGCAGGCTAATTTGGATTTCTTTTTTTGTAACTGACCCAGAGACATCCCACTTCTGTTTCAGGTAGTCGACAACCAGATTCTCGACCCTGTTTTCTTTTTGATTCTGGTGACCTTAAAGGAGTGACTGAGGGCACAAATTTCAGGAGGGATTAAGAGTTTAGTGGTCTCAAATTACAAGGCCATTATGAGAGTTTGTGCAGTCCAACTTCAGACGGCATTATTCCCGGTCTGTTTGAAAACTCAGAATTTGCTAATAGCATGTTTGTCTCAGTTGGATTTTCTTTTGTTTTCAGGCAGAATTTTATTTGGGTATTTAGTGAAATCAACCCCACGATACAAGGGACTGGCGTTAGAATAACCAAACTCCTGTCGATATAGCATTTGGATTCCTTGGTTACACATTTTTTTTGTTCGAATCGGAAGTTCCACCGAGGAAGAAGAAGGTCGCTGCGCAGCAGTTGTTGTTTCTTTCTGTAGTACCCGTTTAATTCTAGTACTAGTATTAATTTGTGTGAGTAAGTAGCTGAATTTGCACGCAGCTCACCCGGTTAAGCATTCGGGGAAGGTACGGGAGGTCTCGGGTTCGAACCTCAGCAGGAGCGTCTTTTTGCTCCTTTTTCCTTTCTTTTTATTTGAATAAGTTATACACATGTTTATTTACATATATATAAGCGACTATATAATATGTCGTGTTATTAATTTTATACGGCGCTAGTCATTTATACGTACGTGTATATTTAATACGCCCCCTCTTTTTTTGTCGCGTTTTAGTTATATGTGACTATGCGACATTATTATTTATCACATACGACGTTGTAATATTGTAACGTTTCGTATATGTATTCTCATAAACGTACATATATAAGTACGTGACCGTATTAATACATAACGTTACATGTATACATCAAATTTAATTGTTCGTACGCGTTTATGATTTTATGTGTTTAATTCGTTTAGGGGTGTTTCAACTTACCCCCCTTAAAAGAGACTTCGTCCCGAAGTCTTACTTCCTTAACTTATATTTCCTACTCATGCTAATCCTAGGGATCAAGTCCCGCATTCATTCCCGGTAACCAAAGGATTAAGTCCCATAATTATGATTCTCAGCGCTTCTAAGCACCATGCCACATTTGTGGCTTCACGCAAGTTCTCATCATAGACCGAGATGCTACCAATGTATATCAAACATGCTAAGGTGCAAACCAAGGCACACAACATTCATTCATAATAGAGTGTACATACACGTACATAACATTCGCATACACAATCCAAACACACAAACCTACCAACCAACCACGAGTGGTTGTAGGAATACATCATAATAAATCAAACACACTTCCAAAACAAAACGCGCTTACCCCCCTTAAAAGAGGGGTACGCCCCCATACCCTACACTAAGTCGAAACATCGATGAGAAGATACAGGTACATAGTTTTCCTTTTATCCTCTATTTTTCATGTGGCTTCTAGGACTAGTCTCCCGCCCTATAACCGGGCCTGTAACTCTTGCTCTCGGGGTTCGCAAAGCACTCAAAGGCCCTGTGCCCTGTCTTCTTGCAGTAAAAGCATTCTACCGGTTCGCCCTGGCAGTCAACTCCGGGGTGGTTCTTCGAGCATCGTCTACATTTAAATCGGCGCCCGGGCCTTTCGCTCGGGCCGGCTTCAGACCCCTTAGGCTTGTTCCCATGGTATCTCCCACGTTTCCTGTTCGGGTAGCGCTCATTCTTGTCCGCACTCTTCTGTTTGCGGTCCTCGAATCCTCATCTTTCTCCTTCCTCTTCTTAGCAAATTCCTCATCCCGCATCTGAACAGTGATCTCGACCTGGGATGCTGCATGATAGCAGTCCTGTGCATACTAGGGTTTAGTGAACTCTTCACAATATAACATTAATACAATTTCATAGTTCAAGTTCAACCTGGATTGTGGCGTAACGACTCGGCCCCATGCCATATCTGATGCGGTTTCAGTCCACCATAGAAACGCTCCACTAAGATCTCGTCTGAATATCCCAAGCCTGGAAGTACACGAAGTAGAGCAGTGAACGCCGAGTAGTATTGGTCTACGGTCATCCCCTCGGTCTGCCTCAGGGTGTCTAGCTCAATTCGCTTCTTGGTCCGGAGGTGGGCGGGGTAGTACTTGGCCCTCAGCAACGCAGTGTAAGCATCCCATCCAAACGTGGGGTCGGCTAGGTAAGCATCCTTCACAAGTTTCCATCAATCGCTCGCTGACTCTCGTAGGTAATAGGCTGCGAGTCTGACCTTAGCCTCTACTGGAACATTCAAAGTCTCGAAGGCGGTCTCCAGGAGGCTGATGTAGCTCTCTAGGTAAGTGGGGTCCGTCTCTCCTCGGAACTCAGCTGGTCGAAGGTCTGCTAAGCTCTTCACCCAGTTTGTCTCCCTGGGTGGGTGGGGCTGTGGTGGCGGTGGTGCCTGCTGGGTCCTGGCTGGAAACCCATGTGACCAAGGGCTGCTGCTACTATCTCCGCTATGGTCTGCCCTGCAGCCATGCTATCCCGCTCCATGTGGCCACGGCCTCGTCCTCGACGTCCAGACATCTGAGATTGTTATTTGTTAGTCTAACACAATCACAATAACTCACTGCAAGTCACTATGGTTTAGATCAGCAAAGTCGTACCTCACAATACTAACCCTTAACCCGTTTCCTAAATTTAGGTTTTTCCTATACTCGGTACTCCTCTGTTCCAGTCATCAGAGCGCAACTACGCTCTGATACCACTTTCTGTAACACCCCCGAATCACAACCAAAACTAAACGCCGAGCCTAAGTTAGCATGAGAAGTCTACGCAGCGGTTTCCTACTCTATTCGGGTGCTACAGACGCCAACCACCCACGTGGTTGACAGACCACATTACTACTTACTCCAAGTTACGGTCTGTATGACTGGAAGTCCAACTTAACGAAATCCAAATACAATATAAAGTACAATTCAAGTACCGAGCATCTACAGTTTAGTTAACAACTTAACATCATAACTCATACATAAGAAAGCATACTACTTAAAGTCTTGCCATGTGGACCACCCCTATGATAGTCACCCTTGCCTACTCTCCGTTATCGTCTGGCCCAAGACCTGAAAAAAAATTGGGTGTAAAGGACTCAGCAAACTACGCTGAGTATGAACGTGTGAAGCCCGCATGTTACCGGGCCACACGACTAATTGGTCGAATATTATTAAGTCCATTTTACATGCTATGATAAAGCAGTAAAGCACACATCAGTACATCATGATCATACACACTCATCGGTAGCATAGCAATATCAGCAAGCAACCAAGCACATCTTGCAAGTAGCACAGCAATATCAATAAGCAACCAAGCACAACTTGCCAGTGGCATAACAATGTTAACACGCAGTCCAGCATAATAAGCTGCTAGTGTAGCAACAACAGTCAAGTAATTATAGGACGTGTGCGTAGGTACATTATACCGTCGATCCTCACTATGGGATCATTCAAGAGATTACATATTGTTTCTTGTTCTCATTACACATGTTTTCCTTTTTTTCTTGCACCGAGTCAGGGGATGTAGGTTAGATCCCGAGACTTTAATATGTAGGTGCTATTCATTCCTTGTTTCTTAAGGGTTCACATTCGTGACTTTCACTTGTTTGCTTGGTCTCATTACACAAGTTTCCCTTTACTCTCTGGCACCGAATCAGGGGATATGATTAGATCCCGAGACTTCATTATGTAGGTGCTAATCGTTCCTTGTTTCTTTAAGGATTATTTGTGAATTCTTTTATCACCGCACGTTGGAGGACGTCTCCTCCATAGCTAGTCCCCCATTCCCGACACCCAGGGTCAAGGAAGCGGTAGTCACCTCTAGACTCCAGGATAAGCTTCACCAATTTGTCACTCCCCCATTCCCGACACCCAAGGTCAAGGAAGCGGTAGTCACCTCTGGACTCCGGGATATGCTTCACCAACTTGTCACTCCCCCATTCCCGACACCCAGGGTCAAGGAAGCGGAAGTCACCTCTGGACTCCGGGATGTGCTTCACCAAAATATATTCCATCATAGACGGTCGAAGGATCTGATGCAGATACCAACTCCCGAATCATCCATACCGCGCGGCCCGAGCTGTTGTCTTCCCGGGTTATTCTCATGTTTCACAGTTGATACTTTTCGTTTCATTATCATTATAATCTCGACACCATAGTGGGTGTCATTAGCGGTCCTCTAAAGTTAGAGAGGACTCGTCTCTTTGTATAGTTCTTTTGTTTTGTTTACGTGGTTCGTCATGTCTCACCAAAGGAGACTTGCTCTTCATTATCATTAATGAATAGACACCATAGTGGGTGTCATGGTAATCCTCAATGATTTAGAGAGGAGTTCCCCTTATAGAGTTTTCTTTGTTTTCATAATCCGTAGTAGTTCTCGTATAGTTTTCCCTTTATGTAGTTTCTTTGTTTACATAGTTCGTTGAGTCTCATCTCAAAGTTCCATAACCGAGAAAGGGACTAAACTACTGTGTGCGCGCAAGTAATATGCCACAAGGATATACAAGCATATAAGCAAGCCACAAGAAGCAATCCAATTTCATGCATAGTCTTATAGTCATTTTCAAACAAAGCACACAGCACACAAGCCGTGTAACACGGCAACATACGAACCACACATGTCCATACCTTTTTCGCTAGTTCGGGTTGTCTCACACTCGGAGTCCCTGTCGAAGCACGCTACGATCCTAAAGTTAATTAAGACAATGTGTCAGTTCATTATTGAATGTGACGACACTTTATATCGTATGTTACTCCTTAGGCATGTTGTTACATGCTTAGTTTAGATTGACTCTTAGAAGTTCACATGCATTAATCCTAGGCTTAACTTACTCCTAGGATAGTTCATATATTTATTTACATGTTAATCAAGCCCTTTTTCCTTAGTTAATGTCTTAGGGCGTTTTAAGAGGTAATTATGTAACAAGTTTGTATAACATAGTATGACTTATCTAACGTGTATTCTTTCCTTAGATAAATGGGTGAGTGATATTTTAACCCTTGTAACGATAATATATATCATAGGTTACCCCTAAAACCCACTTATACAGAAGCCCAAAGTTTATGAAACTGCACATAATTTCGGTGTTTAACCCCACTTAAACTCTCCTTTAATGTGTCAACTGATGTTTACTTCTCCCAAAATGTTTCATAAACTTAGTTAGATGTTTTAGCACTGTTTTGGAACCATCATTTAACTAACATCACACTCTTAATACCCCCGTATACCAGCTATACAGAAACTACCCATTATAGAAAATCTGAAACCACCATTTATATGTTCCTTCTTGGTTCTTGTTTCTCTTTGGTTCAACTGAGGTTTAGTCTTCTCAAAGTGTTTCACCCACTGAGATAGATATATTAGCAATATTTTGGGTTCACTTTTAGGCCACTACAACACACTTAGCACCCTTATAACCTAGTTATACAGAAGCACTAGTTCCAGGAACAGAAACTACAACCTTCAGCTGAGCACCCTTTTTCATCTCAGTTTCTATAGATCATTTGGCACCTAAATCATTCCCCATAGTGCTTGTAGGTTTACTCATACGTATTAGGTGTGTTTAGGTTCATTAGCTACCCAATACCACATCTATACTCCATCTGTAAGTCACTTATACAGAGGCAAGGTTTCAGAATTGAAAACAGAACTAAGAACTGATGTATTCTCTTCTTTGGCTATTTATCTGTTTTCTAAGCTGACTTACCACTCCTCTATTTGTTTAACCCACTTAGTTATGTTTTAAGTATAGTCCCATCTTAAGAACAACACCATATGACTCCTTACAAACTTTCTGTACATATTATACAGAACTGGAACAACCTACAAGTCCAACACCTGGAACCGAAGTACTATTTCCTTCTGTTCTGGTGACAACTGACTCCCCTTAGATTGTCTTTTCACCTACTCTTAATTGATCAAACTGACTTCTAGATTCTCCCTCATTCCCAATCCACGTAGTTGAGTGGCTTATATAGTTTTATCCTCAAAATAAACCCACAACGACATGTTAAAGCCCCTGACCAAGCCTTATACAGAAACTGTATTACTGCAGAAACAGAAGGTATGAAAAACTGATACATTCTACTATTTTTCTTTCCTTGTTCATGAGTTTGACTCTTAGTTCTATCCCACCTTATTCCCCCACGTGTTTAAGTATTTTTGTCAAGTCTTATACTCCAACCAACCCAAAATGGCATGGTTAACAACTCTGAAAAAAAAAACTGAAACAAGATCTGAAACTTAAAACCTGAAAAACAAAATCTGTGCATTACTTCTTTATTCCTTCGGTTAGGTTGGTAAACTGACTTCGACCTTCCAAATGAATATACCAACTTATGTAGATGTATTAGCATTGTTTAAAACTAAACCCAAAGAACCTTGGTTAGCATCACTGATATGCCCAATAACTGAACTGGACAAACTGAACAAAGAACCGAACATCAACCTGTTACATCCTCTTCCAGCTTTCTGTTTACTCACGAATTTTCTTCCTAGTTTTGTTTACACTCAGCTTCACGGTTTAGCAAGCTTTTGAATCAGCCATTGGGTAAACACACTCTTTTAGTTTACATCAGAAAGGGTAGCACACAGAAACACAACGATTTCAAAAACTGTTATATTTTCTTCTTACTTTATTCTTCTGTCTATTCTCTGTTGGTTACTCGACTGTCTTCTATCTGTTTTCTAATTTTCACAGTGCACCTACAAATTTACTAAGGTGTTTTATAGGTGTTCAGGTGCATTAGTAATTCCCTACAACCCCATCACATCTCTCTGTACCATAGGCATACAGAACATCAAAGTTTCAAGAAGTACAATATCTGGTATTTCTTTTCTTTGTTTTCTGTTTTGTTTTTCCCAGATTCTTCCACCTCATTGACTAATGGGATTAAGTGTGTTATAAGACTTTAGGATTCAAGCACAGACTCAAGGTAGACTAGACAATGTCCCCGAAGGTTCTTTTCACAGAAACCAGAAATCTGGAAACTGAAACCATGAACTGAAAAACGTTTTCTTTCCTGTTGTTTCCTTCCTACTGTTGCATTATTGCCTTCTGTTTTCTTTCTGTTCTTTAATTTGATCTCTGTTTCCCCCAAGCTGTTTCCCCTGGGTTAAGTGGATTAACGAGGCTTTAAGTCCATCATTAACCAAATAAAACACTCATACAGTTTCTGTACTCAAGTACACAGAAAAGAATCTTTCAGGAAACAAAACACCAACTGAAATATCGATTTCTGTTACCCTTTCTTTGATTATCTTCTGTTACAGATCAGTTTCTTTTCTTTTGTTCCTCTCACTCGATAACCTAGCTACTGGATTGAATGTCTTAACATAGGTTTAATCCCCCAAAACAAATTCACAACACACCATTTAGACTTCTGTAGAGCTGTTACACAGCAAACTGAGATTACAAGTCTGGAACTAAACTGGTGAGTTTTCTCTTATTGTTTTCATTTTTCTTTTTCCAGTTTCTGCACAACTATTTCTTTTTCTTCTTTTTCCTTCATCAACATCCTCACGAGTCTACCAAGTTAGTAAGGTTTTTATCTTTCCCTCAAGTTCATTATTAACCCACACTACATCTATATCACTTCTGGCATTTATTAGACAGAGAAGGGAATGTTGCAGAACTGCTGTTAAAAAGGAAAAGGAACAGTTTCCAAGAGTCTCACCTTTAAGAGTTCTTGGAGAGGATTTGTCTCAGAATTTCCAAAGCTCTACCCTCAGTTAGCAAATGGAGTTCTTGCGAGATAAAAACAGAAAGTTTAGAGGGTAGGTTTGAAACAGAAAACCAAGCTAAAAAGAACTAATCTACCCATGCTGTTTTTTTTTTTGTTTCATGATTTTACCTCGGTAGTTTCTTGGAGAGGTTCTAGCTTCAGTTTTCCTCAGGACTCTAGCAGTGGATGGCATGCAGTGTTCTTGCATGATAACAGTAGAAGTTTAGAAAGGCAGGTGCATGGAAGCTCAGACAGACTTAATCAGAGAGGGGACCTTTGCTACAGTTTTACCTGTTACTTCCCTGTCTGGACAGATTTAGTTTTCCCTTGCTTTCCTAGAGCTTGAACATCAGGCCAATCAGACCGCAAGGAACAAGGTGCTTGGGTTCATCGATCTTACAAGGAAGGTTTCGTGAATGACGTTGCAGTTCCCTTCTCGCATGGCAAAGGAAAACAAGAGACAGTAGAGAACCCTTGAGTTGCTACTTGCGTGGGCATGCAAGCATGTAGATAAAAATGACTGAGGAGGAGAGTTGTTCAGGTGGCGCAGGACAAGGAAGACTGAATGCGAGAAAACCAACTAACTGGCAGTGGGATAAAGTTCCAATGAAGTGTCTCGTGGAAATTAGAGTATGGGAGAAATGATGGAGCACGGGTATTCACCAGAGAGCAGCGACAGAGATTAAAGAATGCAGAGCCACTTAGTTGCTAATGGGTGGGAGTTTTAAGTAAAACATTTCTCGGGAGTTTGTGAAAGGCTCACTGCTACGTGGGAGTTTTCAAAAGAGCACACTGATGTACTCTTCAGTTGAGTTGCTCTACTGGAATCGGGATGGTGCAGGTAGTGGTTGCAGGCTAATTTGGATTTCTTTTTTTGTAACTGACCCAGAGACATCCCACTTCTGTTTCAGGTAGTCGACAACCAGATTCTCGACCCTGTTTTCTTTTGATTCTGGTGACCTTAAAGGAGTGACTGAGGGCACAAATTTCAGGAGGGATTAAGAGTTTAGTGGTCTCAAATTACAAGGCCATTATGAGAGTTTGTGCAGTCCAACTTCAGACGGCATTATTCCCGGTCTGTTTGAAAACTCAGAATTTGCTAATAGCATGTTTGTCTCAGTTGGATTTTCTTTTGTTTTCAGGCAGAATTTTATTTGGGTATTTAGTGAAATCAACCCCACGATACAAGGGACTGGCGTTAGAATAACCAAACTCCTGTCGATATAGCATTTGGATTCCTTGGTTACACATTTTTTTTGTTCGAATCGGAAGTTCCACCGAGGAAGAAGAAGGTCGCTGCAGCAGTTGTTGTTTCTTTCTGTAGTACCCGTTTAATTCTAGTACTAGTATTAATTTGTGTGAGTAAGTAGCTGAATTTGCACGCAGCTCACCCGGTTAAGCATTCGGGGAAGGTACGGGAGGTCTCGGGTTTGAACCTCGGCAGGAGCGTCTTTTTGCTCCTTTTTCCTTTCTTTTTATTTGAATAAGTTATACACATGTTTATTTACATATATATAAGCGACTATATAATATGTCGTGTTATTAATTTTATACGGCGCTAGTCATTTATACGTACGTGTATATTTATATACGCCCCCTCTTTTTTTGTCGTGTTTTAGTTATATGTGACTATGCGACATTATTATTTATCATATACGACGTTGTAATATTGTAACGTTTCGTATATGTATTCTCATAAACGTACATATATAAGTACGTGACCGTATTAATACATAACGTTACATGTATACATCAAATTTAATTGTTCGTACGCGTTTATGATTTTATGTGTTTAATTCGTTTAGGGGTGTTTCAACAAGATAAGCTAGAGTATATTACCGAAAGATGCAGTAGTTCCTTACTTCCTTCCGATTCGAGTGACCAATCTCTGCGGAGGCGCCGATACAAGAAGTGAATGAAGACAAGCGCATAGCATGTAATGTTCCTTGTTCGCCAGGTAGGATTGTAAAATTACCGTGAGTGAAGAGAACGTAGACGACCGTGAAACTTTAGCTGAATTTTTTGATTCAAAATTTCTTAGCAACATGCAATTTTTTTATAGTTGCACCAAGGTTGTTTTGTAGTTTTGAAAACTGGGGAACTGGAAATTATTAGATTTGTTTGCAGATGCAGAGTCCGCACAACACGTGAGGCGCGAGGAGTAGGGATAAATAAATAAAGAAGAAATATAGATATGCCTGTAATAAACATATCCCCATGTTAATCTAGTTTTTATTTTTCATAAGTGGGAAAAATTTGAATAACTAATAACTTTCAAAAATATGTGAAATAATGAATAGAAAATCAGGATGAATATATTGATGAAAATATTATTTAAATAAATCACCATTTATTTTTGATTTTATACAAAATATTTAAAAAATGTATTTTAATAATACTCATATGTAAATTTGATTAAATCACTCATAATTTAAGAAAGCATGGTATATTTAAATATTATTATTTTTTATATTGTAGCAACTGACTTGACAGGTTTTAGGGTTTTTTAGGGTATGTGGGGTTAGAGTAATCTATTTGGACATTGTAGCAACTAACTCAATAGGTTTTTAGGGTTTGTGGTAGCTGGACCCTAAACCCGCCATTGCAAACCCTAAAAAGGGCTTCGACGTCTTTTAGCTTTCATAGGGTGGGTTTTAGGTGTGTGGGGTTAGAGTAATCTATTTGGAAGTCATTCTATACATTATATTGTAGCAACTAATTTGACAGGTTTTTAGCGTTTTTGGTAGTGGGTTTAGGGATGTCTTTGATGTTTTTTAGCTTTCCTAGGGTGGGTTTTAGGGTGTGTGGAGTTAGGGTAATTTATTTGAAAGTTGTCATTGTAGACTAACTTGACAGGTTTTTAGGGTTTGTGATAGCGGGTTTAGAGCCCCCACTACAACCCTTAAAAATGCCTTTGACGTTTTTTAGCTTTCCTATGGTGGGTTTTAAGGTGTGTGGGGTTAGGGTAATCTATTTGGAAGTAGGGTTTAATGACCCTAAACCCGCCACTACAAGCCCTAAAGATACCTTCGACATTTTTTTAGCTTTCCTAGGTAGGGTGGGTGGGGTTAGGGTAATCTATTTAGAAGTCATTCTGTACTTTACATTGTAGCAACTAACTCGATAGGTTTTTATGGGTTATGGTAGTACAAACCCTAAAAATGCCTTTAACATTTTTTAGCTTTTCTAGAGTGAGCTTTAGGGTGTGTGTAGTTAGGGTAATCTATTTGAAAAACGTTCTATAGTTTAATGTGAAGATGTACATATTTTAATGTGAGAATGTACATGTTTTAATGTGAGGATATACATATTCAAATGTGAGAATGTACATGTTCAATTATGAGAATGTATATGTTTTAATGAACATTTATACATGTTTGTATGACCATTTGTACAAGTTTTCTCTCTTATGTGTACAGGTTTTAATCTAAGGATTGACATATTTAATGAACATTCGTACAGGTTTATGTGATCATCTATAAGTTTTTAATGCGAGGATTGACATGTTTTTACGTGAGGATGTACTTGTTTTAATGAACATTTGTTCAGGTTTGTATGACTAACTGTATAAGTTTTCTTTTATGTTTTATGCACTATAACCCTTAGCAGCGTCAGTTTTACCTTTTTTTAAAAATAATTAAATGCATTTTTTTCTTTTTACTTGCCATGTCATCAATTATTTGGTTGTAGTTCTGGTGTACCAAGTCACATGTAGTCATCCTAGCTACGGTTGGTTGTAGCTCATACGCGTTGTTCATTGATTCCCCTTACTTTGTTCACTCATATTCTAATGTATCTTGATGGTATTTTACATGTGAATTATTCAAAATTTAAGAAACAAACTATTTAACAGTTGGCCACTCATTAGTCAACAACTTACAAGATGATTAATTCAGGTGTGCATGGTGGGTCAATCAAAAATTAGGTTATCCGAATATCATTAACCGGACACTAGGTTTGACACAACCGATGTGATAAATTAAGTCGGGAAATATGGAAGGATAAAACTCACTTATTAAATAAAGTCAGAAAATATGGAAAGATATAACCGATATATTTAATAAAATTAGAAAATATGAAAAGATAAAACCAACTTCTTACATTAAGTAACAACAATGAGTAATTAGTAACAATAATTAAATTAAAAATCAGTTATAGTCTTTAAAACATATAATATTTATTATTATTTTCATTTTTAATAAATAAATGTACCATATTAATAAGAAAACATGAGGATCATTAATATGATATTAAAAATTACAACCGACCTATTTTTAAAACATGTTATTTTATTAACACGAATTATCTTGGTTAAATACTATATAATATGCTCGTAAGTTATAGTATAATACTCATAAACTATATATTATACTTGCGAACTAATATACTCCTAAATTATACAATAGATGTATTTTAAATCAGCAGTACTATTTGAATCATATCATTATTATTATAACTCCATTTTTTTAATAACTAAAATATACCAAGTTAACTAGAGATATACGAGGATCATTAATAAAATTATAATTGGCCTAATTTAAAACACATTATTTATAAGAATGAATTCTCTTTAGTAAATAATAAATGTGTAACCTTCATAATATATATACTCGTAAACTACTAGTATACTTGCAAACAATAATATATACATGTAACCTGTTTAGTATACTTGTAAACTATAATATATACTCGTAATCTATTCTATATGCTTGCTAATTATATAATGTACCCATAAACTATATATATATACTTGAAAACTATATGGTATACATATAAACTATATAATTATATATTTTGAAATTTAGTGGTATTTCAACCCATCTGAGTGACCCGAATTGTCAGTTCTACTGGTGTCACTCCCTTTGCAATTTTCTTTCTGTTACTTTTCAATGGCACACAAGAAACAAAATGTGAACGTGATCCATGTGGATGGGTAGGGTTGAGGTTAACTCATAACCAATCCATTAGAGAACATATTGATCCAAACACAACCCGTTTAAGAATCTATGATCCATACCCAACAAAAAAAAAATCGGATTACAAATTCTCAACCCTAACCCGGAATATTTCATTTTTTTAAATCCAAATAAATTATGAATTATTATCGAATGTCTATAGATCCCTTGAGAGTTACAAGGAATGCAAGATCTTCATTCCCTCTAACTCAATCCATATAAGAAAAAAGAATGTTGATAGTGTTGGAAAAACATACTTCATCTTATTTGATTTTCTAACTTTGGGCACGAGAATTAAGAAGAAAAAAAAGTAGACCTGTTTATCCTCACTTTTTGCATTGGGAATTGAAGTAACTTGAAAAACGTAATTGTATTATAAGAGTTAAGGGGTAGAATTGGAAAATAGATGACAAAATAGGCTAGAACATCTTATATTTTGAAAAAGGTGAAAGAACCCAAAAAACATATATAGAGAACAGGAGGGAGTATTTATCAACTTGTTAGATGGACAAAGAAGAGTGTTGATAGTGTTTTTTTTATACTTATTTACTAATAGTTTTAAAGCTACAAAAGACTTGAAGTGACGTGCTAGTATAGGTGTTTTTTATTGTATTTTCCTTCAATAAAATATATAGAGATGATGGGTCAGGTTCAGTTCAGGTTAGAACTTGTAATCCATACCCAACCCAAGAATATAATAGGTAACCTAAACGTGGCCGAAATACTAAATGGGTCAAAACGATAACCTAAACTCGTAATTTGCAGGTAGGTTTTGGGAATTAATTAATAGCTCTTTGAAAATTAACTCAAAATGTTAGAGGTTCAGTGTCTTAAAATGAAGACATGATATGTGTTCGAGGTCAAGAAGATGAAGAGAAGAACACGGTTTGATTTTTAGGTGGTGTAAAATTTGAAATGGGTTGGTGTTGATGAGATGAAAAGGTGGGAAGGAATTTAAGGCATCTCGGTCACAGTGGGTACTTCGGTGCTTCTAATAGGACAGAACATATTTGAAATTTATTGCACTTGGACGTATAACTTATAAAAAATACTCTGGAACTTCACCTCAGTAGTAAAACATCACGCTCTCAAGATCATCATCATTCACAATGGGTATTACTAATCAGTTTATGCAAATGTTATCCCTTTACTTGACCCATTATGTATCATACTATCACTTGATGGATGACTAGATTGATACTAAAACAACTACCGATCTTAACAATCACCAGCTCATAATTTACTTGGTTGACCTAGTACAACTATAAACTACTATTTGCTAATATTAAATATCTCACATAATCACGCATTTATTAATATTTTATTTCATGTTTATAATACTAATTGTAATACTGAAAATATATCAACAAATCTTCCATTAAATAAGAGTATATTAATATACTGCAGTTTACTTTCTCAATAAATGAATCCTCTTCAATATTTTAATATTTTTGATTCTATTTTCCAATATTATACTTTCCCAATGTAAAAAGGGTAATGATCTACTTTTTTCTCCTACAGTTAAAAAAATCATATATTAAAACAAGAGGGTAATATTTACTAATGTCTAAAACAATCACATCTTGCATTAATAAAGAGTTTAATTATATATTACTTTGCTCATATCTATGACTATGTTACTTCTGAATTAGCAATGAAAATTTGAACACTTTGAACGATGATGGGTAATGCGTCCAATGTTGGGTTCAGCCTAATCTAACTCACCAACCGATCCAATTTGAACAGTGTATGAATATGAATTCATTGCTACTTCAGTAATGTGAGCTTGTCATAACGAAAATAAAATGTGAACAAAATGTTCAGATTGATATCAATAGAATCCCAATACAAAAGAATTCATAAATCCATAAGCCAAAATTGTTTAGAGGGAATTTTTCTTCTCTTCACCATTTAGCCGGCCAGCCTGATGCTACGACTAGTCCTAATATTGATACCAGTCTTCTCTCCGCCATATGGACCGTCAGGTTTGACAATTTTCCGAACTTGTCCCTCGTGGCGTTTCTTGGCCTTGTCATGCTTCAACTGCATAGTTCAATGAACGAAGATAGTAAAGTTAGGGTAAGAGAAAATATATGGTTTTCTCGGGCAGCTTATATCAAAGCTAACCTTGTATTTCTTCCTTGGATTCTTGATGAGCTTCTTGCGGTGACGGGTAAGTCCTCTATTCTTCTCAATCTTTTATCAAACACAACGGTTGTCTACTTAGCATAGAGCACAATAAAGAGAGCAAGAAAACAAAGAACATGGCACCACGTGATTGAGTAAACTTTTGATTTTGTGCATACCTGAGTAGTAATATGCCGTTTCCCATCGACAGGAAGTTCTGGTGCTGATGGGACAACTGGATCTCTGTGGATGAGAAAGGTAGCCCCCATAATCGAGATTTAATACAGTGTTGGTGCAAAATGACGTAGACGACACGGTTTTTCAGTAGAAAAAAAAACAAGCAAAAGGGTCTCACTACGTACCAAGTCAGTATATCGTATAGTAAAGCAATTGGCTTTATCTTTAAATGTCATTCCAGCCCGAGATTAATAAGCTATAAACATAATACGGTACTGAACGAGAGATGGCGAGATGGTACCAACTTACCTTGAATATTTCATTGCTTTAACGGCAAGCCTCTGATTTCTTTGTTGTTTCACTTGTCGGTAAAATTCATCTTCAGAACCATCAGTTTCAGCACCTTCCACATCAGCAGAATCATTACCGTCGTCATTGCCACTGGCAGGTTCAGCACCATCATGATCATCACTGCCATCGTCCTTATCCCTGGACTTGATCCCCGCTCTAGCAAGCACTAGCAGCTCAAATTTTCTCCTCCTCTCTCCTAGGTCATCTCTCTCGGGTAAATCTTCATCACCGGATACCTGAGAAAAGACCAAGTGACAAATATGATCACAGAAAATTTTATTGAAAGGTCTAGAGTAAATAGAGTAAAGAGCATGACAACCAGGGTCTATCGTTCATATACTATTTTTATTCACAAGCACAGAAGGGCACCAAACACAGAAAATTTACTATGCAATTTGTGGTCATATCAAAACTAAAGATGTAATCCTTTCCATCTCTCCCACCAGCAGTACCATTAAACTAAAGATGAAATCCTTTACACTGCAGCAGAGTATTCTAAGTAGTTTCACAACTAATTCCATCAGCTAGCCACTAAGGCCCCACATGCATAGCAAGAAAATGCTAGCAACAAAAGCAAAACTTGAACGACACAGTACAAAACATGATTAAACATTGCATCGAAAGTAATAAATCCGCTAGGTTATGATCAAATAAGCCTACCACATCATGAAACAAAAAACAAATTCATTTAAAAGGCTTGCAAACAATTTGTACCTTAGTTTTGTTACCCTTTGCTGTTAGGTAGTGTGACACTCTATTTGCTAGGCTTTGGGTTTTCCCATAAGCCATAAGAGGTACTTCCTCAGCATCCATTGCATCATCATCAAAATCATCAGATGTTTCGAGCTTCCTGTGAAGTTCTTGAAGTCAGAACAAGCATACACACGACACCAAAAACACAAGCTACTTACAGCTACTAATATAAAGGACATAGGATTGTACTTATTAAGTGGCTGCATTTTCTGTTTTTTTATTCCTTGATTAATAGGCTCAATGATTGTGAAGACACCTTTCTGCTTCAGTTTTTCCTCCAAAGCAGCTCTCGTACTCAGCATTTTAGCACTTTGTGAGCTTACAGATTTTTTCTGCAAGATTTTGATCAATGTTAAACAACACAGCTGCCTTAAGTTGGAGACAGACACAGCAGTGTGCTCAAAATCCTCAATCCAGTAGTGGTAGCCAATGGAGAATGAAACGAAAGAAGCAAGAGACTTACATTTCGGGCTTGATTGTTATCTGTGTTTGGTACAATTTCTTTTGAAATTTCCATCTTTTGCAATAATGCAAGCTGAAATTAGAATACAAGTCAGGGATAAACTTGCAATGTAGCAAGTAGTAACAAACAGTTGTGCGTGTGTGTGTGAGGGGTGTTCACCTTGGATGCTTCTGCTTCAGGCGCAGCCATTTGCTGGCGATGTTTCATCTCGGAAACAAGATTCGACAAGACTGTGGAGTTCTTCACTGCAGGCTTCGCAACAGTCATATCTTTATTTTCTTCTAATAATTCTTCAAGGTGGGAAGGAAAATTAGCATCAAGCTCTTTAATCTATCAAAACCACAAAGGGTACAAATGAGTAGGCGCTTTAAATACAAAGCGGTCTCTTTCTTGGATACCAAATGAGGTAACAATTGAATTAATGACACCAACATAAAAACATCTTCTGTCTCCTCTATTAACTTCCCTTTTCCATAATGAGCGAAATCCAAGGGAACATCACACTAAAACCTACTTGTGGTCATTCAGGTCAGACAGATTAAACTAACAGCCAGGTTGATGCAGTTAGGCTGAAGCAGTTATAGACGTTTTAAAATACAAAAAGGAAAAATTCATCCATTCATTACATATATGACTGCATGCATTTCTAATCAGAGTTTGAATCATGGTCATGATTTCCCCCTAAACTGCCACAATATTCTAGTCTCATCCCAAATGAACAGATTGTTAAAAAGACTCGCGATAAAAAAGAAAATAAGGATAAGATTATAACCCAAGACCACAAGTGATGATGAGTTGAAGAGTTGCAAAAGCAAAACTTGTTCATTGCATATGAGTTTTATGCATATCTGCTCAAAGATTATATTACCAAGCTCGTGTTTCCACCATAAGTACCACAACATATTCCAGTCTCATCCCATATGACAGTTTATTAAAAAGAGCCCGTGATATTAAAAAAGTATGCAACACCCATTAGCTAGAGTTGGAAGGAATTTATTGATAGTCGCCTTGTAGGAAACATTCCACTCTGACTGCAATAAAACATTAATTACTTGAAGAAAAAGGCAAATGGATACCTTATCTAATAAACCCTTGATTTCTACAAGGCGGGCTATCACTGGATGATCCCGAACTAACTGTCCTTCAGACTTGAGAAGCAAGTAAAATGCAATAGCTTGACTATATGTAAGAAGAACTTGTTTCTTCACCTCCAAATACAGTAGTCCCTCCTTCACAGGGTGACTTGGAACCTTTATGGGTAATTTGGAAAAACAGTGTAAGCACAATATTTGAAATATAGAGGAAACTACAGCCAACTCAAAACAATTGATCTTCAAAATAAAACTCACTGTTATATGTATATATCTGGAGTGAGTTCGGTCAGGATTAAAAGTTTCAGGAAAAGGAATTAATGGATGATAGAATTTAGATATGGAGCAGGTCTTGCTCAAGCAACATAAAACAGATAGCTTTAAAGTAAACAAGCCAGCCCTAGATATGTAAGGAATTGCATCATTATAATTCCAAGTAATATATCATCCTAAAACGATGTGCCGATAGGAAATGCATTTCAAGCTAAACATGATCAATTAAGTTCCATATTCAAAAATACAAAGTCTAGCATTTCCTACTGCAAAATTTAAAAACAAAAAACACACACACACAAGTACCTTGCTAAGAGCAGGATTTACTGAGTTTTCAAGCTGCTCAAAAGCATCATTCAGCTCAGATAGTAAGCCGACAAGTTCAGGAGCAGAGCTGCAGTAATACAGATAAAACAAATAAGGATTTTAAGTCATGGTCCAACATTTCTAATGAAAAACAAGCAACAAGCATTGGAAAAAGTGAGATAGCCAATAACATTATGTCCCATGAACTTCAACCAAGAGACAAGAGAAAGGCACGGAAACAATTAATGAGATTATTATGGATCCCTAAATGTCACATATTTTCAATAACGCTTTAGATTTCTTTTATTCAGTCTGTCAAGGTGTATGAAACATCAATACAGTACATCAGCACAGACATACACTAGGCATGCACATGATGTCATACTTCATCCATGCGAGATTGCCTGACATATAGCGGTATTACTCTCAGTCTTCACAAGCTTGACACATTAACATATTAAAAAAAACGGTCATTTTCTCCTTTGACGAGAACGTAGCAGCTGTTATGGTCAATAAAACGCACTAGTTGAACTTTTTACACAATATCTTCCATACTAGAAAATAGAACAAACTAACTTATGAGGAAATTGACTTTCGAAAATCCAACAGAATTTAAGATGTTACACCTGTAAACTACATCCATTTGCTCATCTCTTGACAAGGAACTCAAATCCTTAGTGACCTTTTCGAAGGGCACATGAATATCTTCATTCTCATTCTTTTCAGAGGTCCAAGAAGCATCTTTTTCTTTTCCCAACATTTCCTGACAAAACAGATGAGCAAATCCTCAGTGTCCAGTTATAAGAAAAGTAAAAAGGTCAATCCAAATAGAAGATGAAAAGTTAAGACCTCTATCGTTGGTTCCCTATCACTTTCATCATTCTCATCTTCTTCAATGCCAACATCCTCTGCAGTCATAGATTTAGCAGCTTCCTTCCTTAATCTTATAACTTCAGCCTCTTCCTCTTGAGCAGAGTCCTCATCACTTGATTGCCGCTGAAAAATAAAAAATCATCAACACCAACGACTTCATATAATTTACACCTAAAGGAGTGCCAATAAATTTAGTCTGAACTAATTTGACAAACTGGGTCCCATGATGTCAGACAATTCTACTATATATCATTTGACTGATGAGAAAGATACTTCTCATTTCTTCAAGAATAGAGAGATGTCAGTTCCTTGCATAAGTGGGTTATCATTACTGCTTCAACTCACTATGAGCCAAGCACATGGTGTGAAGGCTAGATTGGTAGCCCTCTCAATATAGAAAAAAAAAAGGAAAAAGATGTGAAAGTAGCAACACTTGTGGAGGTAGCAGTTTGGCAATCAGACTTTGCAGCTGTATATAAGGGTAGATTCTATCAAAAGAAACTGTCACCAGTTCATCTTTAAACACGATTCCCATGCATTTAATTGCAAAGCTGAAAGTACAACTGAACTCCTGCTTTCATGCTCAAAAGAGAAGCACCTGAACATTTAGTGCAGAAATTTCACCTCAATATCAGTATTGTCAGCATTATAGTATAAGGACTTCTTCCTTCCCCAACCAGAAGGTTCTGTTTTTTCATCTTCAGCATCCTCCACCACATCATCCTCAAGATTACCATGCTTTGCCTTCAAGAAATTTTGGGTTCTCTTGACTGAATAATGCAAGAAATAAACCACTGTAAGTTCGAATTTGACTATTTTTGCAGTTTGGCATAAATCCTAGGTTTAATGTCCAAGGGACGGTACAACAAAGGCCAACTGAATAATAACCCCCCCCCCCCATCCTACCACCTTGATCATGTAAGTACCAACTCAGTATCCTATCCTACCCTTCAGATTAATGAGCCATCATATCCATGACTGCAGGATGTCATCTACAATGATGGGTCCAGCAAAAGATTCATAAGATTACATTAAAGGAGTAAGACAGCACAAATTGTGTTACAGCACAAATATCATACCTAGGCACAGTTTTAATAAAAAAGAGTCTATCAAATCTTAATTTCAAGAGATACATGAAAATTTCTAGCTATGGAGACTTAAGTGGCTGGAGTTACAGCATCATCGGACGAGTATCTATTCTGCCAGTCATTAATATTAGTGACAAAGTCAAATACAAGATAAGTAGAAGTCTATCTGGTAATAAAATAATAACACATGTTGGCATCAGTTAGGATAGGTCAAGCTAAAAAATAAGCAACAGGATTCTATAAGCTTTATGACTCAGTCAATTCTCACACATACTCCAGGTCTCTATGGTCTAGAGTGCCCAAGAAGTGAAATTGATGGCAAGAGTTGCTCAACCATCAGAACATGAACAAAGAAACTATAACAAAAATCTTACTCTTCCGGACTAGCAAATCAGGATCATCATCTTCTTCTTCATCTTCATCACTACTACCACCATCATCATCATCGTCTTCAACAATCCCCTATAGGCAGGACAAATAAATATCCTATTAGATTGAACATGTTCAGTTTCAAGTAGTACCGGAAGCAAACTTGACAGAGAGGACAGCATCAAGTTCTTTAAAAATAATGTTCCAGAGAAGTAGAAGCTACATCATGGTCTACATATAACATAAGCTGGTAAAAAATAAGAAAAAATAATGCAACAAAGCAGTTCATCTTATCCTTAAAGAATGGCTATAAATGTACAAAATGTTAAGAGCAAGTACAAATACCTTATAATCAAACACAGGTAGCTCATCATCTTCGTCAGTATCTTCATTATCATCATTTATGTCTATTGGGATTTTGTCCCTCTGCTTGTGAACTGCAAGTCCACGGTTACAACGATGTGAACTAAATTATTAAAAACAATAACATTAAGGCATATAAACAATTAAAAGGGGACCATTGAAAGGTAAACCAAACGTACAAATATCTATCTCATCATTCATGTCTTCTAGACCACCATTGCCACTCAGCTTCGCCTTTTTGGGATTTTGGTTCCCAATCTTCTGACTCTTCCCACGCTTTCCCATAGCAAATTCAGAAACTCCAACACGAGCAGCAAACAAGGCTAACAACTAGTGGGTGCCAACCAATCGTTCTGAAAGTTCCTTTGCAAAACCAAAATTTAGTGAAAATCAAAACCTACATCCAGATCACGAATTGAAAGAATAACACAATCATTTACTCTCTCGTTGCACAACAATGAGCGAACGAACAGCCGGGGTATTGAGTAAATTTCATACATACATACAAATTGAAAGCAAACCCATAAGGGAGCGTTCGCTCAGGATTTCCAAAAGCAGGATTTCCTGCGTTTTGTTTAATGATATGTATGGTTAACAAATATGGGTTGGACAACTGTACCATGGTCAAATATACATCAATTAAAATTTGACACTTGTCATGTACTTTTAACAAAAAAAAACATTAATCTCTCGATCGCTCTCATAGAACGGGGCCTAAGAAAGAAAACCAGAAAATAAAAACATTCAGAACTGGTATTTAATGTTTGTGAAAGAAATAGAACTGGTAAAATGAACAAAGATAGAATTTAACCAAGAGGAAGATAAGAGCTAAGCAGCAGCAGCAACCCAGGAACGTCCGTCGGCAGCGACCGGCAAGTCTGTAGAGCGGGGAATTGTTTAACGGTGACTATACAAGGAATTATTTAGGGGTTCGGTTTAACAACTGACCAGGCTGGTCCATTAAAAGTCCACCGGTCATGTCCTATCTCAGCATAGTTGAAATTAATCATAAAAATACAAAATAAAAAGAGAGTTGATGACTTAGAGTAAAAATTGAGAGGGTTCCAGAGCACCACTAGAGGAGGGAGAAGAATGTTTATATCAAGGAATTTCACCAAATATTCTTGATGTTTGGACAAAATTTTACTAGATGGCACTCTTTTTTTTCAAATCACTATGATATACCCTTAAGTTTTGTTTACTACTACCTCCGTCCCTTATTGACCTTCATGTTTGTTTTTTGGAACCTTTTCCCACTTCAATATTAAACATAAAAGATAAAATAATTTATAATACAAATTTCTACAATATATAGTTTTTCACATTAGGATTTCATCGCAAAACTTAGATTTGTAAAATATTAAAGTCAAACAACAAACATATGATGGTTTGAGGGGTTTGAGTGCGTCAGAGGATATATGAGAGTTTCCTTGGTTTTGAAATTTTAAAAGGTATGAATATCGCCTTGAAGTGGGAAAAGTTTTTTTATTGGAATGGGGTCACACCCTGGGTGGGCTGCCTACATATTTCACCAAATTCAAAGTATTAGAAACACTCAGATTTTCAACTTAATTTCAAAATTAGCACAACCCCCAAAATTTACCTAATTATTAGAAAGACCCTAAACTTCACCAAATTACATATTAGACCCCTAACTTTTACATAAACTCTAATTTCAAGTATAACTCCCAATTTTCCTTAATTTCCCAATTCCACCCTTAATTTCTAAATTTTTCTGACATAATATGCCACCAGAACCCCCAAGTTTCACACGCACAACAGTAACCACAAATTAACCTTGATTCCACAACCACCTACACACCAGAATTAAACCTAATTTTGGGATCTCATCAACCACTACAGATAACTCTAAATTATTAAACAAACTTTAGCCATAATCTCCTATTGTTCGAAATCAACAATACACAAATTAAACCTTAATTTTTGGAACTCCCAATGCTCTTAAAACTCTAATTTTTGCAACCTAGCAACAACCCAAAACTCACACTTTAAAGCTTAATTTTTGGACATATATAGACAATAACATAGCTTAACCTTAACCTAACAAATAAAGGTTAAATTTTTAACCTTAAACAGTTCCAGAAGTGGGTTTCAACCCCTCAAATTCTCGGCCGGTTAGGATAATGAGATTAGTTAGTATTTTGTTCCAGGTCTGAAGTATTTTGAAGTTGAAAGTTACAAATTAATCACTTACACTTTCGACTTTCGGTTTTGATTTTCCCTTGATGTTTCTCGGTAGGTTTCAGACCTGGCTAAGGAAAATGAAACCTCAATGGGTACCTATGTGCAAAACAAAAGAAGAGTAGGGTAAGGGTAGAGATGAGTTCAACCGAGAGGAAACTCAGAAAAGAAAACCGAGAGAAGAAAAACAATCTTCGGTTAGAACAGGGTGGAAATAATCCCACCCTTTCATTCAGATTTCGGGTCCTCACCACTTGCAAGAAGACAAGGTAAAAGGAGAAGTAAGATACTCGAATTTAATCCCAGACTTACAAGGAAATCGCAAGAGATTAAGCCAAAGCTCACCTCAACCAGATGTGACCATAAGGGGAGAATGGATATGCCGCATGTTTTTTGTTCGCCACCAAGAATCAACAAAGGAGAAGATTGTTCCTTATTTGCTGGTGGAAATTTGAGAAGAATAGAGGATGGAGGAAGAACAAGAGGAGAACGTTCGCCAGTTAGGGTTGCGAGAATTAAGAGAACAAGAGTAAACAAAGAGGCGGCAGGTGCATGTAGCCGGAAAGTTGCATGTTCAGAGTATGAGCGTATTTGAATAGCTATTGATTTGTGGTGAATAAAATTATAGGTGATTTTTATTCAAGATTAATGTAAGATAATCGCATATTTACTTTTTGTTTGTGCTGACTTGGTTTAAGCAAAGTTATAGTGGGAATACTCAATCAGATCATAGGATTTGCTACCAGGAAGCCTTTTCTGATATTTTAGAGGTCCATGGTTAATATAAAACGATTAATAATTATATGTCATTCCTAATAATGGAACAGTCAATCAGATCATGTACTTTCACAATATTTCATTCTTAATTATCATTCTCCTCATTCGCTTTATTCCTTTGTGGCACATTTCTCCTGGTGGCAACCTTATGAAACTATTCACTCGTGTGTGCCCCCAAATAAGTTCCATGTTGTTAACCAAATGTGACAGCCACTTTTAGTTGCCAATTTTACAAGAGGTTTATTTTCTTGTAAAAAGGGGCAGATGAAAAACTATTAGATGTATATTTGACAACATGTTAAAATTAGTAAATCATTTGAATAAAACGAACTACCTCTCTGACGATCTAACGAGGATTCGGCCTCTTCCTCCTCTCTTGGCTTCAGACGCGGCGTTGTCCTTGAAGCGCTACCACCGGTTCGGTTGAAGAGTGAAAAGGGCGCCGTCAGGTTGTTCGCCGATTAGGGTTTGATTTGGGAAGGGAAAACAAATGAAGAGAGGCGTCACTTCCCCAGTTTGGGTTCAAGATTACCGTGACTTGAGAAATAAGAGAGAGATGCAGCGGAGTTCCTTGTTCGTCGCCAGTTAGGGTTGAAATTTACCATGAGTTAGGAGAATGAAGGGAGGCGCTAGCAGTATGTTTCTTGTTCGCTGCTAAGTTTCAAAATTACAGAAGAGAATGAGTTAGGCGCTACCTTTGGTAGTTAGGGTTGCTAATTACCGTGAGTGATGGGAGAATTGAGAGAGGCTGGGATTTTTTTTTGTTTGAGCAGGATGGTATTACCGTCAGCGAAGAGAGTGACTGGGCGGCCCAGCCGTTGGGTGGGTTGCCCCATCATCTTTTTTTTTGCTTTTAATATGTTACATATATAATGTTATTTTTGGCTTATTTTTTTTTTATAAATTCTACTAATTAGTATTTAATTACTTATTGGTTTACGTTATGCCATTTTAGACAAAAATGCGACGTCTTTACTCTGACTGTTTAACCAATTTTCCGATGCTTCTAAAATTACCCAAATAACTTTATAAGGTATCTAGGACCTCTTTTTCACATCTAAAATATTTGTGACACATTTTACGATGTAAAAACAATTAATTTCATTTTGTTTATATATTTCTTATTCTAAACCTTCTCAATGTCGTTTTAGGGTTTGTTAATGTTTCCTAACAACTTCTTAGGGTTTATCTAAATATTATAGTATTCCCTTTTACTTATTTAAGGATATTCAATTCCTCAAACTCTCATTAATTACTTTTATTTAATTATTTCATTATTAATTAAAATAATTAATATTTGGGATATTTCGTTGGTGCCTTGTTCAGTGGGGTTTGGATTGATAGTCAATAAATGATCCTTCATGGGAGCCTCTAATCTAGAGATTAGATCCTCACAAGGAGGACACAAATGGAATACCCCACAACCTTGACACTCAGCATATTAATCGCAGGTTGTACCACCGTACATTGTACCATAGAAGTTGTCATACCAACCTCCTGCTTGATCATAAAGACCATCCATAAGAAATAATTTCCTACAAAGAACATAAATAAAAATGTATACACATAAGGGGAAAATCAAGTATATAAAACAATATGCACAAAAACTAAACAGACAATAAGCCAGATAGTTGGTCCGAAGTCCTCGGCTACAACGCCAAAAACTTATATGAAATTTAAATGAATATATCTTACTATCTAATGGGCTGTGAACCCAGTCAAAGCAGTACAACAAATGGCATATTCACAGAGACTTCGAAACTATCTAGCTAATTATCAATTTAGTAAATGTGTATAAATATGTACAAAAGTGCATAAATGTAAATTGTATCGGGGCTTCTGTTGTTTAGGTTGATAAATGGAGAACAAAGGAAATCAATAAATAAACTAACTGAACTAGGATCGATGTAACCTGGGATGGATATTTGCACCCATCCTCCCCTTACTACCGATTGTCGACCCTTGAACTTATACCTAATCATCGAGAACACTTAATTAACTAGCAACCAAATCCTGGTCTAATAATCCACACTACTACTAAACTAATAAGTAACGTTAATCCTACCAATTCAACAAATTGACAATTAATTGAGCAAACCTTAACCAAATTCCCAAATACAATGTGAACAAGATTAGAAGCCACAAATACTCAATAATCATCTTCATTAAGCACAAGGACTAAATTAAAGTATAAATCAAGTTCAATGTACAACAATGGAGGTTTTAGGGGTTTTTCCCCATCACAATATACAAGGAGGTTAGCCTTTATTAAAGCAATAAAATGAGTAAAGAGATAAGAGATAGCCATTAGAGGTGAAGGAAAGCTTCCAAGAAGGTAGGATTCTTCCTCCTCTCTTTTTCGTTTCCCTCTTTTCTTCTTCTTTACCGTCGCCCTGCTCTGCTCGTTCCAGCCTCTTTCTCCTCTGTTCTTTTGCTATTGAAAATGAGAATCTAGACAAATTTGTTGTCCGACCGACCCACTGGGGCGATCAGAACCCGAGAGCGAAACTTCATACCACCCTACCCACTGGGGCGGTCTCCTAGGGTGGTCAAAACCTGAAGGTGAATTTTGGCCAGAAATTAATGAGCCGGTCGTGTGGGGAGGTTGGTTTCCAAAATACTTTATTTTCTTTGTTTTTACTCCAATTTCAGATTCGTTTGCATCCACGTGTTCCTCGCTTTGTCTACTTTGCTCCTAGCTATGTTATCCCTCCTGTTTAATCAACAATGTGTAAAAACACCAATACAACAGAAAACTAAAGAAAATCTAGCTAGAGTGGATAAATGAGCAAGAAAAGTGTTGATAAAATATATGAAATACACCCATAAATCATGCTCATTTGGAGCTTTGAAGACTAGTTTCTTCACTTGTCGTCCTTTATGATATCCACGGACAAGGGATTTCCATCAGTTGCCCTGAATATGTAGTTGCCGACGCTTATGACTCTTCAAATCATGGGATCTTCTACTTTAATGTGGAACTCCATCTTGTTCATCCAATGTGTGTAGTTTTCTTCATAAGTGGTGGTTGATTAGGAGTTGCACTTTCCTCGGAAGCTTACATGCTAGTGTAAGCCATGGTTCCTTTCCCATAGTGGTTATCTCCTCAGAAGATTCCTGCTATAGTACCACTTGTAGCTAGCCGATACATCAATACACATCCGCGACCATCGTGGACGTGTCTCACAGTGGAAGGGAATTGAACACTTAGGATTAACTTATAGAAGTTAGAAAATAGTGGATACTTTAAAATGGAGTTCCTTATTCGGTTGAGTATTACACCTTGCAATCACTCAATCTCCCTCCGCCCAACCTATGGACTTGGGAGAGTTTAGGACTTACCCCTAAGCCCTTCTACCCAAAATGGACCTATTCCATCTACAGTCCCTCAAGAGTTTCACGATTGCTCCCCGACTGTCCTAGTTACCCTTTTGTTCTCAAGGATATGAGTAACAAAACTCCACTCGCTCATACTATAGCTCTATTAAAAGACTTACTCACTTTAGGAAACTGAAAACTCTCATAATATAAGCTCTTATAGTTCTAAGCTCTATATTACTATATTTTCGGTTTCAGCAACCTTCAAGAATCCAGGAGGAATTTGCTTTTATAGAAGAGTTACATCTAAAATTGCCTCTTATTGGATTTTAAATGTTTTTCTTCTACAGCTTTGAATTCCACATATGCAATTTTGCTCTTCCCCATCTTGTTAGTTCCCCTCTAGTAGACCAAAAACATATTTTACTTTCTGCAAGTGTAAAGCAACTTATGGAGTGTTCCCTTATGCTTCTCTGGCTTTCCACATGCTCTTCAAGAGGAACTTTGAAGTTTACTTCCTGAAAGCTTCCTAATTAGGGTTGCATCTCTCTGATTGGTCATTAGTATTGGTTCAGTAAGTGACAAAGTGAGTCTTTGCAGAGCTTCACAGTTAGTGATCATGGGCAGGTGCCCGACTGTTGGGCTCCGGTATAATGGAAGAATCCGCTTGTCACCAAGCGATTTTAATAATCTTTATTCCATAAACACTTAAGGGACTTGAATTAGCAGATTGTCTTTCCGACATTAATTATCTAAAACGGGAAGGGGAGATTCGAGTAGAACTTACTATCATTTTAGAAGATGAGCTGCAAGCAACCTCTTTTCATTATCTATTTTGGGTTTATGTTGATAGAGATAGAAATGTCGAAGCTCACATGTTAGCAAATTTAGGAAGGAAAGATCAAGTGTCAAGGATTTGGTATATGAATATTGCTTCTTACATCTTACATTGTACTACCTCCATCATGATTGTCTTCAGTGGGTATGATGTTTGACTTTAATACTTAACATATAAGGTAAAATAATTTTATGAATCTATGTTATGCAATCATTACTTACTAGATAAACTTTATCTTGACAACTTTAGGTTCATAAGATTACTTTATCTTATATATTAAATATTAGAGTAGGAAAATGTGTTTAAAAAACAAACATGGCAATCCTAATGGGATGTAGGTAGTATTAAATAGTAATGGAGCTCTTGTTGTCAGGGAAAAAAATCTACATTCATGAAGGTAAGATGCTTAAACTATAAAAACCTACAAAAAGGAAAATAGTCTCACCCTAAAGTAGGGTGTGAGCATTCGGTTATTCGGTTCTACCCGAAAACCAAATTAGGAATAATAGTTCGATTTTTGGTTTTTGTTTGGTTATAACTGAATAACCGGATTTCAGCTTAAGAACCTAAATAACTGAGAACCGAATAATTGAAATATAAGGCTGAAACTGAGAACCGAACTAAAAATTGAAATTTTTAATTCGGTTTTCAGGTACAACTAAATTATAAGAAAGAATCAAATTATAGAAAAGAACTAAATTATTAAAAATAACCGAATTAGGGTTACAAAAGTCAAAATACAGAGTTGGACATATATGTTATTCGCGTAAAGCCGAATAACCAACCCTGGAACCGATAACCCGAATTATATTTCAGTTTTACCCGAATAACCGAAATTAGTTAAAAATTGGTTACAAATTCCGGTTGAAAAAAACAAAACAAATTGTCGTTCTTGGTTATAGCCGAATAACTAGAACTGAGTGCTTACCCTACTCTAAAGAAGTTAAATTCTTATGCTTAATTTATACACAAAAAAGGTGTTTTAGAAGTTGGCGCTGGTGCCACCTTCCTTGGTGGTTTTTAGGTTGAGTGGTGTAGGGTTATCTTTTTTGAAGTCGTTCTATACTTTCTATTGTTGTCAATGACTCGACAGTTTTTTAGGGTTTAGGGTTTAGAGTTTAGGGTCGTTAGACCCTAAACCCTGCACTACAAACCTAAAAAATGTCTTCGACATTTTTAGCTTTCCTATGATAGTTTTTAGGTTATGAGGTGTAAGGTAATCTCTTTGGAAGTCATTCTATACTTTATATTGTCATCACTAACTCGATAGTTTTTTAAGGTTTGTGGTTAAGGGTTTAGGGCCGTGTATTACAAACCCTAAAAATATCTTTGACGTTTTTTAGCTTTCCTATGGTGGTTATTAGGGTGTGTAGGGTAATAGTTTTTTTTAATTCTTTTTATACTTTATATTGTCGTCACTGACTCGATAAATTTCCTTAATCCCTAAACCACCGACCATAAAACTTCCTTTGACGTTTTAGTAAATTTATGATTGTAAGTAATAATCATTTTCAGATTATTATTAAAGAAGATTCATTTTGTAAGATTCACTTTTAACATATATAATATACTTATTACAAAAAATTTAATTTTACCAAAACATATCCATGATGCATTTTATTTTAAAGAGCATGCATTATGAACAATGATATAATTTTTTTATTTTTGCACATATATTTTGTATGTTATAACACTTTTGATTTTTTTTTTCTACGTACTCACTCAATCAGAATGTGACATATGACACAAAAGGTGGATCAATGACAGTGGCGGATCCAAAGGGGGGGCCGGGGGCACCGACCCCCCGAAACTTTTGAAACTCTTATAACATTTAAAAAAAATATAAAATGTCATAATATTTTAAAAAGTGACAGTGTCAAAAAATTTTGGGAAAATTACATCGCCCACCCATGACGTTTGGCGAAATTACACAGCCCACCCACGAGGTTTCAAAAATTACTTTGCCCACCCATGTGGTTTACACAATTTTACATCCAGCAACTTTTCTAATATTTGATCAACTTAAACGATGGTTAAATGATATCCAAATTTGATGAAACTTTACATGGACAATATTAAAGTGTTATATTTTGGTAAAACGTGAAATCCAATGTTTTTTAAGCTCATATATGATCTGTGGGACCCGATGAACGTGTCTCATGTTTCATTGGGTCCCACAGGTCATATATGACCTTAAAAAACTTTGGATTTGACATTGAACAAAAATATAACACCTTAGCATCGTCCATGTAAAGTTTTATCAAATTTGGATATCATTTAACCATCTTTTAAGTTGATCAAATATTAGAAAAGTTGCTGGATGTAAAATTGTGGAAACCACATGGGTGGGCAAAGTAATTTTTGAAACCTCGTGGGTGGGCTGTGTAATTTCGCCAAACGTGTGGGCGATGTAATTTTCCCAAAATTTTTACCCAAAAAACAAAGATTGTGGATCTGCACTGATCAATGATATGAATTTTATCTTCCTCAGACGCCGTAGAGAATCACATTCTGTTATATTATTATTATTTTTCCCAAAATTTCTTTGTAATACTATTATACCAATAAAATTATTACATATTACAGTGGTGCCACAGAACAAACTCCACGTAATAATACTAAAAAAAATTAAAAAAGAAAAAGCCATCTTTGTGAGCGCACTCGATACTTTTCTTCTAAAAGAATACTCAAACCAGAGAAGAAACCACGTAATGCCGGTTTAGTGAAACGTGTCACAAAAACAGACTACATTACAAATTCTTTTATTATTTTGCCTTTGGGTCGACTGAGAATGCCCGCAAGCAGCAGAGGAAAAAAATGAATTGAGTTAACGCGAACCGGACACCCATCGTCGTTGTGGTTTCATTTAGAGGTAGCTGGAAAGAAAGAAGGAAGCTCGCACAGTACAGTACTCATGAGAAATCAAGAAAGTAAGTCGACGTCTTCTTCACCAATCTCAGGTTTTAAAAAAGGATTTCTGTCTTCCATGGCTTCCCTTAAAGAAGGAATGGTCTACTTCAAAGCCTTCTTCGTTGGTCAGGTATATATTCGTCTTCCTTTTTTTGTCATTTGTGTACGAATTTCCCTTTTTTACTCAATGCCCAAGTCATTGTTGGTTGAGTATAACATTTGTATGTCATATAGTTGATCGGTTTAGGATTTCTACCAATGAATCGCTGTAAAAAGAAAAGAAAATCTTTTGCTTCCACTCTAGAAATGAGGCAAAACCATTCAAGTCGTCAGCTGGAAAACCGTGTCTTTGTATTGTCATCTCTTGTAGGATAAAACTTCACTTTTTCTAGTGTATGGCTAAGAACCAGATGATGGGCAGAACTAAATGATGATCAATTGGGTATTAATATAATTGCCGAGTCCTAAAGCCAAAACAATTAAAAAAAATGAGTGATGCATAATTTAGGCGTGACACCGGATCTTTGTGCTATTTTATTTTGCAGGGAAAGAAGCTGACCGCAAAGGATGAGAAGGAAGCCATGTCGGCAGACATGCAGGCTACGAAGATGCAAGTTGAAGCAGCTGATGCCGCTGAAGAAACCAAAGAGCGTCTTCGCAAGACCTAACTGAAGACAAGATTTCACAGTTGCTTTTTTTTTTGTTGACAAACTGGCATCAATTGTGTGTATCCAGCAATTGTAAACCACACTTGTTTTTATTAAGTTCATCTGTCCTTTTCTCAAGGTATAGGCCTAAGGGGTTTTCTATTTTCACTGAATTGAGCATACCCAACTCAAAAAGAGTAATACATATTAGCTTGACCTGTCTTTCGACCGGGGCTTGGTTTTTATCAAACACAAACTTTTTAGCCACGTTATGTTGCAGAAACGATAGAGCAGAGGTATATGAGTCAAAATATTGACTTCGACTAGAAGAACAAGTCTACTTACAACTATAAATCAAACACATATATAGCGCTATCTACTATAATTAACAAGAGGCAGCAAGCACCTGGGTTTTATATTAGTAAAACAGTTCACTTCTGCAAGTTAGTTACACTATGGAGGATGAACGAAAAAAGAAACAGAGAATTAATGTTAGATACTATGAAAGAAGTGAAATCATTGTGAGGCAGTCTTTGCAGGGCCTTCTAACCGGAGGTAATCGTACATGATCCCTTGAAAGGGGCTTTTGCACTTTGTTTGGGTCAAGTAAATGACATTCTCACCCTTCTTGAGCTTTTTACCAGGGACATCCACGTGGAACAGCCAATAGAGGCCGTGGATACCGTGCCTCGCGATTGCGTTGTCATTGCCCAGCTTTGGTGAAGTAAAAATCACGGGACCCGGGCTGGGTTGGTTCACCCGTACCTGTAAAATTTTCACATCATATGCTAAGTCCATTTGTAAACAGTGGCACAAATACAAGTTTGATTTTCAAAACACCATTGTCTCCCTTAAAATTTGGACTCTTTAGTTACCTCTAAGACGGAATTTGTGGTAGATGCAATTGCAATTCTCAGTTTGTAGGTTCCACTCTGGTCAACATCATCAAGGTTAAATTTAATTTGCCATGTTGTCGCATTGTACCGATTATTTACCTTCCTGTAGATACACAAACAAGGGGCATACTAAAGTCAGCTTGCTCCAATCCTTCAAATTCTTAGAATAAAAGAATGGATCATCAGCCAAACAACGACCATCAGACACGCAAGAATAACATCTTCATGACTCCTTTCATTTACCTTGTTACTTGGGCATAGAACCAATCTTTTCGGTAATCACTTTCATTGACAGTGTATACCAAATCATTAGTTGGATAGAGTTCAGTGTATCTTTCCCACAGTCCATACTGCCTGAACGTGTCCTGGTGAACATACAGCTTGTTGACATACTTTGGATTCGGTGCAGGGACAAAGAACTCCCTAGCGGTTCGATCAGGCACACCAATCTCCCACAATGTCGGTCCGTCTCTTGGAGGTTCGAAAGTAAGGTCACCCAGATCAGTGTTGCTACCTTTTCAAAAAAAATTTTGTTCCCCAATGTTGAATCAGTAATTCATTACCATTCGAGTCTAGTATCTGTTCATCTTATCTAAGAGACAGTAACATGGGAAAGGAAAGGAATTACCGAGGGTGACTTTGACGGTTTCATCATATTTGTAATCACCAATGTAACCTTTTACCCAACTATAGAGATTGTACTCCCCTGGGATCACGTTTTTGATGGTGAATCGGCCCTCACCATCAGTTTTTGTCCAGAACTGGTAACTCTAGTGTGTATGATTGCAGATCACAAATGGGAAATGGAGTAAGCATATATGTTTTTGAACATGGTGGTGATAGTGTTCGGGTGTTTAATTACCACTGTGACTGAGAAGAAAGCTTCTATTGATGGACGTAGCAAATGTATTTCTTTAGCAGGAAAAAATTTGAGTACCTTGCATTCTTTTTGCCAGGATCCAGGCTCTCCTGGAACCGCCAACCCTATGAAAGAATCATTTGCTGGTATACTTTCAGCACCATCAACCCTGCAGCCATAGGGAAACGAAGATTTAAGCATGAAGAACGTAACCACTCAGAAATAAGCTTGAAATGCTAGCTTTTGAGATTTTAATCAGCATGCTTGAAAAGTGTTTCAACTGACTTGTCATGTACGAAGAATCTGCCAGAGACACTAGATCGTTGATTGGCTTTGAGGAAGTCATCAGAAGCAGGAAAACTATAAGGCCAATATTCTACTTCTTCCCGCATCTAGAAAATTCACGATATTCGTTTATAGTCAGTGTGCCATTGCCTACACTGAATATAAGAAGGCTGAACAACTTTTCTTCTTAATGTCAAGCGTTCTACCTATACCTTTTTCTTAGCATCCTCCCAAAGCAAACTGGTATTTTCGCCTTTCTCAATCTTGTTGACATACATGAACATTGGCCCGTATACCTTTTTCCACGTTTCACCTTCTTCAAACTTCGGCATCACTGTTTCCCCAGTGTAATGAGCGCTGGCAAACATCTGGTTGTAAAGCCATGGATGAAGAAGGTCAAAATCAGCTTATGGATCCGGTGATGCTCAAATCAATGACAGTAATCTCAATTCTGTACCGAGTCAGAAGCAAAAGAGTTCTACTTACAGCTAGAATTGATGGACCAACGTGAGAGGTTAAAAACTGTTTGTTAGGCCCACCAGATCGGAATTCAAAACTTGGCGTGATTTGCCAGAATCCCATAGCTGGGTCATCGCATATCCAGCCATGAACCCGGATATTTTGACTTTCATCAGAGTATTGGTACTTGTCGTCTACCTACATAACAGCAGGTGAAGCAATCAATTATTGTGATGCTTCCCATCAATAAGTTTGTTTTGGATTTAGAAGACATTGTGGGGATGCAACACTTGGTTCTAGGATACTGAACTTCATATATGAACTAATTACTTCAATTTCAGAGGTACATGAAATGCCAGGTTTCCAAATACTATATCTCAATTTTCATGCAGCCACGTAGACGTCAATTCTTAGTTCTTACAACCAACGCTGCTGATCATCACATTCTGTCCAAGTAAACACTATGTTTTCCAAAAATCAGTTCAATATCCCGCATATAGCTCAATCGATTGGGACTAGCAGTTAGATGTAACATAACAAGGTTTCAACAGTCTAGTCACAAAAACACTTCTGGACATAGAAGTGTGCATTTCTGTCATAAGAATCACTTCTCAAACGAGATTGTTATGACAAAAAGGCATAAGGGCCATGAGTAAAATAGTAAGACATACAACTTCCAAGAAACAAACAAAGAAGGAGCGATGAATGCCGAAGAGGGTACCTCTCCTTTGAATTCTGGATCAACAGGATTGGTCATAAGAACAGCTTCTGGATACTCCAAAGGTATTCCCCTACCCTTCAAACGATCTTCCGGCAAAGGCATCTTCCTTTGCCTGGTATCTGTTATCACCATGTATCTGAACCTGTCCTCCACAACCACATCAATGAGCATCAGTTCAACAAGAAAAATTTGATTATATTTGTTTAGGGAAATTTTACAAGATGCCATTGAGGTTTTCAATATTTCACAGTTGGCCACTATATGTAATGTAACTCCCCTTTTCCATCGCTAACTATTTCTTCAAACCCTCCAAATTATAAGCTCCAAGACCTAAATCTTTTTCCCTACATCCTTGAGCCCCAAACTTTTAAGTCTGCCATTTCTAAAGTCATAAACATCAAAACTCTAAACGTTAACCACCATACCCTGGATTTAATACCTCAAACCTTAAATCATAAACAACTAACCTTGTATATTGAGCCCTAAACCCTGAATCAATGGTGGAAAGTGATGAAGTGTTCAAAGAACCTATAAGGTTGATACCTAATCCAATATGTGTTTATAGGTACAATTTTACTGGCATTTTGTATAATTTTTGCTAACCAAATTGCCATCTTGCACAATTTACTGGCATTTTGTATAATTTTCCCTACATCCTTGAGCCCCAAACTTTTAAGTCTGCCATTTCTAAAGTCATAAACATCAAAACTCTAAACGTTAACCACCATACCCTGGATTTAATACCTCAAACCTTAAATCATAAACAACTAACCTTGTATATTGAGCCCTAAACCCTGAATCAATGGTGGAAAGTGATGAAGTGTTCAAAGAACCTATAAGGTTGATACCTAATCCAATATGTGTTTATAGGTACAATTTTACTGGCATTTTGTATAATTTTTGCTAACCAAATTGCCATCTTGTTGAATTTGCCTCAGAACTTCGCCAAAGCAAGATGGGCGGATAATGTTTTGTGCCCATTTATGAAACTCACTTCCAAATTTTAGAAAGCATTAAACATTGAGAAGCACGGGAAAATTCTACTTACTTGTGTCTTAATAGCTTAAAAGCAAGCCTAGCATTGGGAAGGTGACAGCCAGGCCAGTCCTTTTGCCTCTCGAAAATGCCATATGAGAAAACTCCAGATTCACCACGGAGCATGACAAACCTATATATAAAAGTTTCATCATGCTATCAGCTTCGATATCATTAGTTGCAAGTACACAAAAGAACTACAACAAAAATCCAAAGAATGAAGAGATACATAGTACATTTGTGAGGAAGTGCGAACTATATTGTACAAGTCTGATGCATAAATCATGAGCTTTTCAAGATACAACTTTTCTCCACGTGAAGTGAAACCGTTTAGTTGGGATTTGCCATACCTTAAATCTATATCTAATGGAGCTGCTTTATTCGCTTCTGCAATATCAAACTTCCTTGAGAAAGACACCTCAACATGATCTTCACTTTCCACTATAACACGGAATGTACTTGCTTTAAGTCTGCATACAAATTAAGGAAAGATAAGTACGATCAAGCAGCAATACACAAAAATAGGAAAACTTTGTACCCTCTTGCTAACGGCAATGCCGACTAAGACAGTGATCCAAATCCAGAGAGCCCACAGGATGGTCCAGATCCATACCCTTCAGTAAAAGCCAACAGTTAGATTTAGATGAATACCTATCAAATATACCCTTCGTTCCCCTTGTTCCAGGAGTAGCCCAAACAACGTCCCAGTATCTGCAACACGAAAAGTTTAGTTCAGAAAAATCAGGGAAATAAATGAAAAAAACTTTCTGATCAAAAGATTCCATGACCATGAATTACACATATAGCACAAGTCTACATTCTTTCAATATGGCTGACATTATCACAAACCCAGATCGCCCTTCTCTCCTTAAAACTAAATTATCACACACAATGGGGGAGAGTAGAGTAAGCGGCCATAAAATTGGTAACAAGTTGAGAGATCCCAAGCCTTGCATAATTGGAATGATGATTGAGCTGTGTCATAACACCCACAGTATCATATGCCTAGAACAAAGTGATGCATAACATATTCCAACAAATAGCAATAAGCTATATATGAGAAAAATACAACAGATGAAGATCAATGACTAACATTAAATTGTGCATAATCGGATAGTTAGACAGAAGCTGTAAGTGAGACAACTACTTCAAAGGATAATCTACAACTAAAGTTAAGTGACGCATTACATACTCTGATAGCTAGATAGGAACTGTATATGCGACGACCATTTCAAAGATAATGACAAACACAATCAACTGATCTTAGAAGAACAAATCCAGCACTTGGATCTGAGCAATAAGATTGACAAAAGGCACTAAATTTTATTTCGGCAATCGATATATATCATCCTGCTAAGCTTATGATTAGAAATCATAATAAATACTCGTGAGAAAAGAAGCATACATAGAGATAATGCATTACCCTCTGTCATCTTCTGGATTCACTGCATCAAGAATGTTCTCTACCCCATTGTATTTCATGCTAATGACAAACCCATCAGGCTTCAACATAGTCACAGAGACCATGCCGTTATCCAAAGTCACCTGCAAAGGCAAAAACACCAATAAGTTAAAAAGCCTGAATGTTACAAACATCCTCCAGACACAATTCTGAAATTGCCAGCTAAGGTGGAATCATCGCCTAGGAAACTGGGCAAACACCTTGAATGCAATACCATACAAGCTTCCCGATAACTATGTAACGAGCGAAGGACTCAAGCATCACTCGACAATTTCACAGTGGAATGTAATTACCGGAAATGAGGAAGAAATAGGGGAATTTCAATTCGTGTGACTGATGCATGTATAGTCATGCCTAAAACCAAAATTTCACCTTCAAGTAGATGTCTCATACTGAGGTGACAGGCCATGAACACCGCCATTGCGGGTTGGATTGAAACACCGGCCACGAAACATAGACACAGATGAAGTTCCATTTTCGAGGAACAGGAAGGATAGGTGATTTAGGGTTTGAAACATGAATTCGTTTGCAAATCCAAATGGGACAGGGATGCAATTTCAGAAAGAATGATTGATTGATTATTGAGGGAACAACCTAATTTTCTCAGCAATCGACCCAATTTTCGGCTACTAAACACTAAATTAAGTTATTAAATATAACACATATTCTATTTTAATTTTTTTATGTTCAGGTTAAGGGTTGGTGCTTTGGTAAGTTCAAAGAAGTCAAAACGGGTTTCAATGACATGCCCTCAACACAATCCAAAATTTTTTTGAGTCCAGAAAATCAACCCAAATCTGGTTTTTTATGGGATTTTGAGTTAGATTGTGGGTTTCAATCAAGATTGACATCTCTAACATTTACCTTTTTTTCTTACTGATAAAAAATCATTTCAAAATTAAAATAATTTAAGACAAGATTAATTTATATTGTCATATACCTAAATATATAAATAAGTTATATGAAAAATTAATTCAAATTTCGACTGGGCTGATTTGACTACTTTCAACTTTAGTTTTTCATATAACCTTTTCATGACATTGAGGGGTTTGTTAAACTAGGTGAGAAATCAAAAATCTTTGAGCAACTTCACTCATTTGTCTAGTAGAGTTTAAGAAATGTGAGCATCTTAACCTAAGCAATGACAGGTTTCACCACATGTATAATTAAGTTAGTCCATATAGCAAAGTGTACTTATTTTTAATCATACGCATACAAAAGAAAATAAAAAAAAAAAGTGTGAAGATCGAAAACTTACACTCTTATCTTCCACTGTGAGGCGAACCGCCGGCCCATCACGAACCGGTCTGGGGCCGGAGCAGCAGCAGGACCTGAAGCAGATGCAATATTCTCACCACCAGCCGGCGTTGACGATGCTGCTGGGTTAACCAATTTCGCGGATTTATACAGCTTCGAGTTACAATTATAATTCTTGGACCGGGTTGACACATCCTTACAAGTGATGGTGAAAGGGTAAGTTTTGGATTTAAAAAGACCCCAAGTGAACTGAATATCACCACTGAATGATAGCATGAGTTTCATATCCTCCGCCGATAGTTTTTTCTTCTTCATCTTGATATCAGCCGCGCCATGGGTCATAAGGTTTATCTCACTTGAGGTTCCGGAAGTTAGTGGTTTGATATCTGGCATATCTGTTTCGCCTAAGTTGAAGTTGTATTCATCCCAACTTGATGCCATTACCATGGAACTAAGCTTTGTGGTTACCAGCCAATTGTCGTTGTTCACAATCTCCATGGAGACATCGATGTCTGTTGACAGCACCGCCTGTATAATACCACCAACTTATTGCGGTCATGCAAGACAAGGCGCCGTAGAATTATATTGCGTGGTACGTACGTTCGTAAGTTCATGCATGCATGCACTCATGCATATTGCATCAGATTGAACAATACGTACAGCAACAGAAGATCTAGTTTTTGATTTCTAGCTAGCAGGCAGCAATGCGCGCCGGTAAGTTAACCACACTCCAATTAATTATCCTACAATATTAATATAAGGTAACAAAATGAAAATAACCTGATCGTCTTTGGACTTGTTGTCATTGAGGCTAAATTTTGAAACCGCGAGTTTTTCAACCTTAAAGATAGGAACTTTGACTTTATGAAAAGCTGACCAAACGCATATTCCTCCGGCAGCAAGGAAAAGGATGACGCCAAGGACGGCGATAATGGGTAATATCTTGGGCATATCCGCGCGCGCAAGAGCCTTCCCGTAGGTAGCCGAAGGCTAAGGCACGGTTAGATATCTGTACCCTTTAAAAGAAAGAACGAGAATGGCGCCCGCAAGCCGAGAGCTCGGCCTGAAGAATTAAAACTAATTAAACTAAAGCCTGATATATTTTGTTGACCTCCAGAAATTTAGACGGGGAAGGGAATCTAGTGTGTGCGTAATTAGGAGGGTGGGGAAGATGATGAGGTTTTATCAGAAGAGGAAAACGGTTTGCCCGGCCTCCAACTATAATTAGAGTTGTTGTTCTTCTTCTTCAATCCAGCCTGAAATTGGGTGGACAAAAATTAAAACAATAAGGGAAGTGAGTGTGTGTGTGTGTTAATTACGTGTTGTCTATCATCCGTGCATAAGTCGTGCATGAACAATTTAGATTCGTAATATACATTCTTTTTGGCGCAGCATCACCCTATGCCTTGCCCCAATATATATATATATATATATATATATATATATATATATATATATATATATATATATATAGATATATATATATATATATGTTTCATATTCCTCTTAAGTGTCATGTTGTATTGACCTAATTTCCTAAGTACGACGTCCAATGGACGCCCGACCGGTATACCGTAGCCTTAGGGTGCAAAGGGATAATGTTTGTCCGCAAGGGCTTTGCCTTGATGTCTTAGTGTCTTGTTAGGAGTTTGCGATGGCAATATTGCTTGAGATGAGGTTGAAGTCTGTGAGGTTGGGAAGGTGTCAACAATGAGTCGTGACTATGATTATGGGTCATAGCATGAGTGCTTGCTTCCCCAAGGGACGGTGTGAATGACTAAAGGGGAAGGTCTGAGGCTCATTGGCGCCTTATGTCACGTAATGCGTGTTAGCTAAGTACTTTTCGTAAGAGTCATTAATACAAATATGACCTATTACACCCCTATCTCGGCAGCTGTAAAAACAACCGTTAATTAAGATAGGTCTATTTTTAAAATTCAGGGACCTATATCGGTGGTTGTAAGTAGAACTCGTCGAGATAGTTTTTTTTTTAAAAAAAAATAACTATCTATTTTGGGTTTCCTTGTACGTATAACAGTCAAAATAGACTGTCAAAGGAACCACCAAAATAGGTAGTTAAATATACACTAGTAGAAAAATGACCTATTTTGGGGTTCAAAACAACCTATTTTGAGGGTTAAAAAAAACCTATTTCGACGGTTCTGAACCGCCAAAATAGGTACCACTGAAATAGGGATGAGAATCTATTTCGGCAATTCAGAACCGCCGAAATGAGAGCCGCCAAAATAGAGTTGAGAACCTATTCAGTGGTTGTGAGCCCAGGTGTAATGCGCCTGAGGTTTACCTCCCGTCAATTGGAGCGAAAAAACGAACCACTCCTTATATGAGTGGGGATACCTCTCCTTGTTGTGAGACCTTTTGAGTGGGAACGGATCCCTCAAAAACAAAACTGTGAGCTGCGGCAAAGCATTCACAACAATGGGACAATGGGTTGTTACACTGGATTTTTGAACCTTATCCTATGTGGTGTAGTGTCTTGGATCAATTCAGGTTCGATGTCCACTTATAACCTAAGTTTAAAAACTACGTTATAAAACAATAATCTTTATGACCTAGCACTACAAGAAAATACGTGATTAGAGACGGAATTAGAGACGGACTGAGTTCCGCCTCTATTTAGCGACGGATTAGAGAGACTCTTTTGTGACAGAATGAAGATGGATTTTGGGCAAGTGAGATGGCGACAAATTTTCCGGCCCTGGCGTCACTATTAGCGACGGATTTTCGTCACTAATGTAGCGAGCGATGACGGTCCTTCACTAATTCCTTCATGATTAAAAAAAAGTTAGCAACGGAAAAAAGTCTATCATCAATGTTGAATAGAACGACATTGTTTTGATTGACTCTGTTCTTGCCCCGGTTAAGTTAACTATTTAAAACGACGTTGTTTAGCCTTTAATAGCGACAGACTTGCGATGGAACTGTCTGTCGCTACTTGTTATGTATATCGACTGAAGCACTCAATCTTTTTCCTTCTCTTTCCTATTTCTCTTCATTCTCTTCTTTTTCCTTATGATATTGCTGCTCTCTACAACTAAAATCTTCCTTTTGGGGCTTTTCTGGCGATCGCACATGTACCAGAGTCGACCACAACCACCATCTCTGATTCTATACCGGTTCTATTCATCTTCTGTGCAGGTAAGCTCTTAAAACCTTAAATTGATTGTTCCGAAAATCAGATGTGAGATTTTCAAAAGTATGTGTTTGGTTGGTAACTGGTGCTTTTTATTGCTGGTAACTGGTATATTGATGATGTGTGACCATTGTGATTGTTAATTTTTGATGTTTTGAGTAAATCTAGGGTTAGAATGATAAAAAAACCAAATTTAAAATGTTCAGTTAGATAAATTAATTGTTTGATTAATTGTGTATGTTTCTAATCTGTGAATCGATAGAAGAAATCTAGGAGTCGATGGAAGAAAATTTGTTGTTACTAGAGCTAAAGTGCATAAGTTTCTAATCTGCATTTGATGTGTGTAAAGAAATTGTTGCAATTATATATTAATAGAAAGTTTGGAAATCCAAGATAGTGAAAATGGAAATTTTCCTATAGTACTACAAGTTTGTTGCTCTCTATGAGAATGAGAGAATTTACAAGTGGCAACCACTTGGCTGTGATTTAGTCAGGTACTAACTGAAATACCCCGGACTTAATTAGGGTGATTAAATTACTCTAATATAATATTGAGGGCCTATTAGTGCCTAATAAATCTTGGTAAGGAAAATAAATCCAAAAGAAACAAGAAAACGCTTAAAAAGCAAAAAACGCTAAATTGAGCGTTAAATGACCGTAAGAGGAATACAACCTTAAAGAGGGTATTAAATGAATTTAAAAGGCTTAATAATGCCTAAATAATATATGGGAACAATTCCAGAAGAAAACGGATCCATAAAACGAATTAAAAATGCTAATAAAGCTTTAGCGCACGTTTTTCGAGAAAACCCGAAAACGTGACTTTAAGTGGTCAAATGAACCCGTAAAAATTATAGCTCATTAAATAACTATAAATAATCATTAATGGGAGTATAATAACCATTAAAATTAATTAAACGAGAAAATTCCGGAAAACGGGCCCGGTTAGTGAATAGTGCTAAACCGGGTAAATAAACTAGCGTTTTCTGTAAAAGACGAAAAACGCTCCAGCTTGTACATATATATATGGGGCCGGTTTTTAATTAGTAAAACAATCCACTCACACACTCACTCACAACTAGCTAGTTAGTAAGAAAAGAAGAGAAAGGGAAAAGGTAGAAAAGCAAAAGGTACCCTCTCTCTCCTCCTTACTTTATTTTCCCCTCTCTCTCTTTCCTTCCTTCTCCTTTCTCCTCCTTCCCAGCCGACTGAAACTCCCTCTCCCCCCTTGCTGGCGATTTCAAGATGCCATCCATGGCTACCTCAACTTCCTTGCCTTGCCCAAGTCTCATTAAAGCTCCAATCACAAAAATAAATGTATATTCTTCTTCCTCTCATCATCCTCTATCATTCTCTCTTTTCAAAATTCGAAAAGGATGAACTTCATCCATATGGCTTTTCCCCATTTGAAGAGAAAATCACACCATCTTGTAGCTTGGAGTCTCCTCTTTCAAACAAGGTAAAAAGTTTCAAGAGAAAAACTCATCTTTCCCATTTTCATGCCTTGGCCGATTTTTGCCCATTCTCTTACCTTGTTTTTCTCTTGTTTTTGAGCTCCATTTCAACCCTCCAATGGTGGAGTAACTCCCTTCGTGATTCAGGGGTGAGAACCCCTCTTAAAAGCTTCAAAAAGGTAAACCCTAACTATGGTGATTTAAGCCCTTAATTGGATTAGTGTATTTCCAAGGGTTAGAATTTTAATTATGTGATTTTTGTGTAATTTGGGTGTTGGGATGGAGTTTGGTAACTCCATCACCTATTTGACCAAGATTGAGAAGAGGAGGAACAAGAGGAGAATCAAGAGAGGAATTTGTGAGCTTAAGGTAAGAAATCTACCTTAATGCCTATATTAATTGTTTTAGAATAGGGTTTGGGAAAAATAAAAGATGAAATAAAATCTGGAGCAGTAATGTGCTTGATTGTGGTTAGTAGGATTTTGTGAAATGTTGGTTTGAATTAAGGGCCTTGGAGCCAAGTGATTTGGGAATTGTGTTTGTATTGTTGTTTGGTGAATTTTGAATGGAGTTGTGTACTGGTAGGACCCCTTGTGGGTGTGGCTAGATTAGGAATAAAAATTGATGAGACTTGATGGATTGGGAGATGTAAGGTTTATGGGGAGGTTATGACAAAATTTTGGTAGAAAAACAAGTGTTTAAATATGACTTAGTGTATTGGAGAACCTAAGTGTTTGTGGTGTTGTTTAGAGTTGAGAGATAGCCTTGGAATGGCATTTGGAGAACTAGAAGATGAGAGGTAAAAATCTGTAGCAAATAGGTATAGAAATGCCTTAGAAAAACTAGGAAAAAGAGCAAGTGTGCAAGACTTAGGAAATTAGATGTTGGACTGGGTTTTTATAATTGCATTTATGTAGGAATGAATAGCAATGGTCATTGAATGATTTGGTAAGGTGGTAGGAGGTGTTAAACCACACAGAGGAATTTAGAAATGCACAAGTGTGCAAAACACAAGTGTGAGAATGAAAGTTTATTGAATTTGAGCAAGAATTGGGTGGAGGATTTAACCAATGGTTTGGGGTGGTTTAAGGAGTGTTTTGAGGTGTTTAATTATATAGGAAACTTGTGGAAAGATTAGGGAAAGTTTGAGTGTGGTTTAAGGGTGGATTTGGGGCTTAAAAAGTACCTTAATAGCAGTTTTTAGCAGGGTCCGGGACTTAGGATATGTACCAAGTCCCGGACCGCATCAAAAAAACAAGCCGAGAGTAAGTGCAGGAATTGGTCCGGGACTTAAGTCCAGGACCAAGTCCCGGACCACTAGTGAATTTATGGCCGAGAGTTGATTTCTACATTGGTCCGGGACCTAGGGTCCGGACCAGGTCCCGACCACCCCCAGAATTTAACAGAGAGTGTTTTTAAGGGTTTTAACATGGGGGATTGAATGGTATTGGTTTTAGATGATGTTTAGGAGTTGTTTGGTGACTTATAAAGGTCCTAAGAAGTATAAACAAGGGTTGGAAGTGAGTGAGAAAGTTGTGAGGTTAAGTACACTAAGTTAAACCGAAATAACGGGATAACGGGGTAAGTACGGGAGTAGCAATAATGTACATACCGTAACACCTTAATATTAATTAAACCATTTGACATGTAATTAGTGGTTCAAGAGTAAGACATGAGGATCGAGTGTGAACCGAAGAACGTGGGGACACCCGGTAAAGTTAACCCCGGTGAAAGGTATGATTTCTTCATGCTCTGTATCCTAACTTGGTTACCCCGATTTGTGTGCTTGTTTGATTGTGGGATCACCTAACAAGATAAATGCACAAATCAGATTGTGTGTACCCTCTTGTGTTTGTATTGTGATGCTTGTGATTGGTTTGTTGTCTAAACTGAAGTTTGTATAATTCATGAAATGTGGAATGTGAATGGATTGCTTGATTGTGATTGTGTGTGGTAGTGCGACTCATAGTTGAGTCTTGTTTGAGTAGAGACTCGTAGAATGAGTCAAGTTGCGAACCAACAAAAAGGTGGAAACACACCACAACTATCGAACCTATACACGGTAACATAAACCTATGAACACACTAGAACTTGAAAAAGTATACGGGAGTAGTAACCTCCCGATAACGGTAGAGAACCGAATTGACTTAATCCATAAAACTAATAATGGTGGAAGAATTAAGTAACCTCTGTTAGAGGATTGATGAGTGCTCAAACAATGAACCTTGAGTAAAGTAAAGAATGGTGAGGGATCACCAAACCTTTAGAAATATAGTCGAACCCCAATGAGAGGAACCGACTAAAATAAACAATGTCATGAACATGAGAGTATTCCATGAGTTGGTAAAACCCTAAACCTTAGAATACAAGACATTGAGAATTCCCTAAGCCAATAGATGTTATCGAGAGAGATACCTCTAGGCTGATCCTTGTGATTGTGAAATGACTTCGAGAGAGGAGTTTGGGAATTTGAGTAGTCCGGTAGAGAACTGGACATTTGTGAACTTGAGGAACTAAACGCATAGATCCTTTGTATTGTTGAGCCCGGTGGTGGGTCTTGTGTATGGCCCTGCCCGGAGGTCGTGGCTAAGACTTAAAAGATGCCTTTGAGTATTGAGTATTGAGTAATGAATTGAGTATTGAGTAATGAATTGAGCAGTGAGTATTGAGTATGAGTATTGAACTAAGTATGTGAGTAACGAGAATTGAGTTGTGACTTGAGGGACTTGAGAATTTGAGTTGAGTGAGAATTGAGTTGAGTGAGAATTGAGTTGAGTGTTGTAGACCTTGTTGAGATTGTGAGTAAGAGTACCTAGGGGAGGGGGGTAGAACATGAGTAAGTGAGTAAGGCTTAGAGAGATAGAAACCCTCAAGCCTAGGTATGTGACAAACTAAACTAACCTCTTATGTGTGTGTTAGTGTTTGTGTTCAGTGATGAACTTGATTGTGAATGTACATATATAATGTATGTTGTATGCATGTTGTTTGAATTAAAATGAATCGCATGCTCTCGACCAATTAGTCGACGTACCCTCGCTAGTACGCGGGGTATGCGGAAGTCATATTCAGCGTAAGCTGAGCCCCTAGGGGCAACGTTTTTAGTGTGCAGGTACCCGAAGCGGACATGATCGCAGTAAGAGACCGACAGCTAAGCAGGGATAGCTAGGAGTGAGATATAGATAGTAGTGAATTGTATGGGGCTTGTAGCCGGTCACCGTTCGAGAGTTGGACGGGGTTGTTATTGCTATGGGTAGTCGTATAAGAATTGAATTTGTTGTTTATGGGTTTGTAAGACCGAAAGGTCAATGATGAACTTGGGAATTGTAGATACTCGGTATAGAACAGATTTGAGATTGTACTGCATATAATGGATTTGAAGTTGTATTTAGTTTGAGGATTGATCAAGTAAAGGAAGGGTCTTTGTGTATAGTGTACTCGGTATAAGACCCATCAGACCGATATTGCATTTGTTGTTGTAATTGAGTTTGGATTGGCCTAGTTAGTCACGTGGGTGACTAAAGGCATTGTCTCACCCCCGGTTGTGTTGGAATTACCGCTGCGTTGTTGTTGATATTTGAGACGGGTTAGAGGATAATGGTGTGATTACCGGTAGGGGTGTTACACTAACTAAGTACTATCTACATTTTTCCTTTGATTCTTATTGTAACATAGAGATCACACATAAACTACTTTGATTAGTCATAATTATATAAGTTAGTTCATTAGGTAGTTACTATACACAGTTGATGGTGGACAATGTCAAATACTACTAGTACTGCTGCTACAAGCTAATGACATTGTCGTTCATCGCTACTTTGGTCTAGTGCATTACTTCACGAGATAGTTCCATCTCACTCCGTAGCCATCTTCACCCCACTGAAATTAATTAACAAAATCAGCAGCTTTAGTTAATTAATAAGTACTCCAATTATAGATACTAATTAATGATGAAAAATACAAACCTTTGAAATTTGGATCCGCGTTATGCGCCTGATATAATAGATCATATCCTAGTAGTACCATATGTTAATTTCATCAAGTGGGGGTCAGTGTGGGATTGTTGTAAATAAAATTAAATTTGGAAGATTTGTTTAGCACATCAAGAAAAAACACATTATATGTTAATTTCAGCAAGTGTGGATGTTAGTGTGGGATTATTTTAATATGTGAATCAATGGAAGAAATTTAGGAGTTGATGGAAGAAAATTTGTTGTTTGATTAGATAAATGGATTGAGTAAATCTAGGAATCGATGGAAGAAACTGTTGCTGCTAGAGCTAAAGTGCATAAGTTTCTTAGCTGTAATGTTTAAAACTAAACATTTCAACCGTAAATAAATTGTTGCAAATGATATATTAATGGAAAGTTTCTTACCAATTTTTCTTCTGACAATATTGATTCCACGGGGCCATTCAAGCTGGTTCTTGTTTTATGGGAGACTATGTCAATTTTTTAAAAACTTTATTAGTTATAACTAAATTAATGTTGATTGGTATAGATATGACCACTGCAAGACGAAAGCGTAGATCATGTGGTTTTACCACCGTGGTTGATGACGACGAAGAATTTGTTTTAGTGGACATATCAGATACAGAAAATTAACAACAAAATTTACATGCTATGTATGAGAATATATTACTGTTTTGGTAATTTGTTAGTAGATGTTTAGTAATTAGTTATTGTGATTGCGTATTATAATTATTGTGATGTTTGTCTTGGTTATTCACAGTGATGGCAGGTTGTAGGGGTTTCTTTAAATCAGGCTGATCGTTTGGTCGAAGTAGAAGTAGGGGAACCACTTCTACTACTCTGAACAATTCTCAGCAAGATACAAATCATGTAGAAGGATCCAGTCAGGGGTCCCCGTTGAGTTCTACATGCCCATTCCTTCCAACTCCTAACAGTATGAGCACCGACAGGGATCCCCTACTTCGATACTCATCCTCATGCCCAGTCCACTTCTACTGTAGTCCTAGATTCACGGCCGGTTGTTGAGAGACGTCGCTCTGCACCTCCACAGTAGCCTACTCCTCCATCCTCAAAGCACTCTACATCTCTACTCCTAGATGATTCACTAGCGTACACACCGCATAGCTTAGAAGCTTCGAATCGGGTGTTGATCCTCGCGTCTTCATCACTGTTAGTGACAGGTAAGTACTACTTTATAATTACAAACCCATTTTTCCAATAAGGTTTTTTTTCATATATGTGCTAATTGTAAATCTGTGGCATACCCTATAATTATAGGGAGCTACTCCTTAAAATAAAGTTGTTTGTGCACTACTTCCCTGCTTTGAGACTAGAAGCTTTCCTCAAAGTTATACGAGGGTTGGGTTGGGTCAGGATGGGTATCGATTTTACTTTAACGAGTTCAAGGTACAAAACCATGAAAGTTTCAGCAATTTGTCATTCTTTCTTTGCTTGTTAAGTTGTGCTTAGACCACTTCACTAATTTATGCAGAAACACTTTCATTATGATCCTCAGCTTAAGAGTGTGATCTATGACATATTCTGTGAGAACAGAAGTAGAACACGATGAAGTCTGGGAAAATGAAGAGAAAAGTTAGAGATGACGTCTGTCAAGCATGAGAACAACAATAAGGGACTACAAACTCTCGCAACCGCAAGACTAGGCACACATCTAGTGGTGACCTTTCTTCCCATGCATATACTCTTCTGCTGGGAGACCGAGCTCTGACATTGGAGATAACGATAAGACTATGTCCGGTTATATACCCGAATTGAACGAGGGTAGCCCGAACGATAAAGGATCATACCTTAACCACATGGCTGGCATTACAGTACACGATGTCGATTCCCCGATGGAGTTTAATCCTTTTTCGCACAAAGGGAAGACACCGAGCATCAGCCCTATTGGCACCTCTCGTTTCTCCCTTCCCAAGGTGAAACTTCTAGCCTTGGGAAAAGAAACTCATCATCCGAGGACTACAGCTGCGACAAGAAGACCAGAAGAATGTGCCAACATGATGAGACAACTATTCCTTAAAGGCATTCACAAGAACATGATAACTGTCAATACAAGAACGGTTGTAAGTAACATAGTCATGGAGTGTCTAGTGGACTAGTCTGAAAGAGAACGCTAGCGAAAAGAGGAGTTTACATTGAGTTGAGGACGTGTTGGCCCATTTGAACAAATTACCAGGGCTGGACCACTTGAGCATGGAGTTTATGTATGCTACTACCCTGATTACAAATGACACAAAATGACAAGCATTCTCTAGGCACAAGGATGATGAGATTGCTCTCCGATGGATCATGTTTGAGTATAATTTATTCTAAAAAATTGAGAGAGCATTGTAGTGAGATCTGATGTTATGTTGTTCCTATGTTTCCTTCACAATTATGCATTTTCCTTAATCTAGAACTTGTATATATGATGACCATGTTTACTTTAAACACTCGATGGTAACCTTGTTGTTTGACTTTGCGATGATGTTATAGTATATTGTGCTACATGTTTGTGTGTATTAATGCCTATTAATCTTAATGATTATTAAATTATGTAGTTGTGATTTAAAGTAAAGGTATTTGGATGATGATAATAGCGGTGACCATTGTCTATTGGACAGCGCAGAGTGCTTTGACCAAATCTTGGTTGCTCTCGGCAACTCAATGGAAACTACGAGGAAGGTGTTTAGAGCAGGAGTAGTCATAGCAGACATCATGGAGGAAAATCCTACTCCTCGAGTTCGTACTTATTCAGGAGAATTTGACGGGGATAAATGGATTTTTGACCTCTTGGAATGTCCTAATGGCAGTATAATATTTAATGCATTCCGGATAAACAAGTTTACTTTCACAAGCCTCTGTGATAAGTGCGGAATTTATCCATATTTCTATGATTAATTTGATTAATATGTTATTAGATTATGTGATAAATTCCCTTACTTATATGTTTATTTATGTTATATGTGAAAAACTCCCTTACTTGTGGTATTATGATTAAACAGGTAAAAATACTGAAGAAAAGGGTCTAGAAATGCGTGTCAAGAGCATAACAATCAAAACAGGACTAAACGGAGTCGAAAAAAAGCTTCTGGAGCATTTTAGGTATGGTCCGGGTCTTTGTCCGAACGTACAAACCTGAACCAACCATAGAAAAAACACTCTGCCTAAATTATGGCATGGTCCGGGTATGTGTCCAGTTATAAAAACCCGAACACACATAGATGAAACTTTATGTTGTTTTTTGAGACCTGCTCCGGGTATCTTTCCAGATTTATAAACCCGGACCAAGCAATTTCTTCCGCGTGCGTCGTTTATAAGTGGTCCTAGTATATAAACCCAGACGAAAACTTGGACCAAGCCCCTAAAGCAGTGTTTCATTAAAGCATAAGAGAGTATATATATATATATATATATATATATATATTATATATATATCAATTTCAATCAGAAATGTGGGTCTTCTTCTATTCTTGATTTCTTTTGAAACCCTAGCCATCAAGGAGAGAGAGGAAGACAGAGAAGACAGAGAGCAACTTAGAAACAGGAGCAGAAGACAAAGATTGGATTCATCGTCAACTCTACAACAATTAGATGATGTTTTCTAAACCTCTTTATCATTGTTTATTTTTTTTTTGTCTTCTATGTCTGAGTAGTCGCGCATAATTCTGGTTTATTATGGGTTCCTAGTGTGAGATTTCTTCTTCCTTTCGTGTTTACAAATAATTTTATTCAGATTGTGGTTTATTCGTTGCTTTGTTTATAATTCTTTGGTGATTCATACATTTGTTAGAGAGATTTAGTTTGTTCGCTTACAAGTGAGAACTGTGGCGCGCAATATACTACAAGAATATTACAAGTGAATTTTAGAGGATAATTCCTCAGGATTAGTTTACTAGAAACCAGATGAGTCTGGAACGCTACTAGTTAATTAATATATGCATAACAAGAGTTAATATTTAGGAATTTCTAGTAAGAATCTATCTTGCGGGAGACCAGTTTTAGATTAGTTTAGATTTGAGGTTGCAATCTAGAATTAAGAAAGCACATAGGAAGGGGAATTGAAGAACTAGGGAAAAATAGTAAACCAGGATTCCTTTGTTTAGCTTGTCAAGAAGATCATCTTTTATTGTTTTTATTTTAGTTTATTTATTTATTTTAGCAATTCAAACCCCTAATTTCCTGTTATTTGGTTTCATTAGTTTATTAGTTAGATTAGAATATAGATTCAAACTAGACATGTCTCCTTTGGTTCGATGACCTGAAAGAATACTTTGGGAAAACTGATTACGATAGACCGGTACACTTGCTGAATCAGGTTTAACCCGTACACTCTGCACACAATTGTCAGAAAAATATGGCGTCACCGCGACGGAAACATTTAGGGTGAGAAAGAAGGTGGGAATGTTCCTTTACATACTTGTAAAAGCAACATCAAACAGGGACACTACAGAGAGGTTTGGTAGATCTAGACGTTGTTAGTCACAATTTTAATGAGGTACTTGATGTGATGGAAGGGTTAAGTCGGGACATCGTCATACCTCGTGATCCGTTATTCAGGGAAACACCTGAAAAAATTATAAATGCCACAAATGACATCCGTAACTTTAAGGTAAGAGAATCATTGTTACAAGCATGTTGTAGATGCTTCAAAATGCTTTAGTAATACATCGAATACAAAATAAATTACTTATCATAGTTGTAGATTATACTTCGTACAAAATGCAATTGGTGCATTAGACAGGAGTCACATTAATGTTGTGCTGCTAGAGGATTTGTAGATGAGTAGCATGGGTAGGAAGAGATATACACGATGAATGTTTTAGCAATATATGACTTCAACTTTCTGTACACATTTGTAGTCACATGGTGGGAAGATTCGGTGCATGATGCACTTGTGTTTTCCGATGCGAAGACAAGTTTAACTATCAAGCACCTCTAAATGATAAGTAACTTGTTCTTAGCTATTAATGACGTACATTGATTGGACCATTTATCATATAGTGTCACCAAGATGTCGTGAATCTGTATCAGATAAATATTACTTGGGGGACAAGGGTTATGCGAATAGAGATGAAGTGATGACTCCTTTTCCTGTACTAGATACCACCATACACAATGAAGAGGTGCACCATCAAGTGGTCGTAACGAGTTGTTCAATCGAGCGCATGCGACTATGAGGAGTGCAATAAAGAGAGCATTCAGTGTGCTTAAGCGTCGGTGGAAGATTCTAAAGTGTGTACCTCCTTACTCATAGCCAAGCAAAGCAGTATAGTAGTTGTTTGTGTTGCCCTCAACTACTATGTTCAGTTGTAAGATCCTCTAAATTCTATATTTAACTTTGTCCATAATGAGTACGAAAGAGGTGAACAATATGACAACGATGTCGACATCGATAGTGATGATAAGGTTGCTATGGTGTGCCACCTTCAGATGCACCAGATCCTACTGGTATGAGTGTTGTATGTGAAAGTATCGCAGATTTATCATGGTTGATAGGCGTGGTTGATGCATGTGTGTAGCTAAACTACCGTTATAAATGTCTTTATAAATGTACACGTTTTATTTTACAATACTTCAATGATTTTATAGGATATTTTATTAACTACCCCTTTTGTTATGTTTATTTATTGGATATGTAACTTATATGAACGTAACAACTTTGGAGTTATCATTTTATGGTGTATTTTATTAACTAGACCTTTTGCTATGTTTAATTGTTGGAGTACGTAACTTATATGAACGTAACAAATTTGGACTTATCATCTTATGAGGTATTTTTATTAACTACCTTTTGTTATGTTTAATTATCGAAATATATAACTTATATGAACGTAACAACTTCAGCTGTCGTACTGTGCAAATTAGGAAAAACACAACAGAATACTATTTGTAATATGTTTTTTAGCAAATACAGTTCACATAACTAACTTTAGCAACAGAATGGCATTTCCATAACTAAATTCAGCTTTCGGTCAACATGATTCCAATAATACTAAACTGACAGTTGTCTCTGGCAGCTGACCATATACAAACCCATTATTCTCGTGTCTTTCAAAAGTATTAAATACTTTATATATTTACTACTTCAGAAAGACCTCATTTGTTACATATTTCTTAATAATAACGGTTAGCACGGACCATAACACTCACACATTCTAAGTAGTTACCCAGTTACTAAGGGTGATTTATTATGCAGAACAAACATAGGCATCTTCATCTTTCTTGGTAGACCCTTATTGAAGCTAATAAAGCTTGAGGGTCACTAAGCCTAGTTGAGTTTTCAATTTGCTCAGCCAGAAAATGACCTTTTTACCCTTGCTTTGAAATGTTTCAAAATAACAATATACCCAAAAATTTCCACATATTACAAGGTGCTCATACAAAGGTAATTTTTTTATATATTTGCAATACTTTTTAAGTTAAATTTGCGTACAAAAAATATGAAAGAAAATAGAAAAAACACGATAAAACTGGAAAACTTCTTCCCTGGAATCAGGTGTCGCCGTCGACTCATCTGGGCGGGCGTCTGATGAGTGGTGGCCGTCGACACTCGTCCAGTTAAGTCGGCGGACGACCCCCACCAGTTGAGTCGGCGGTGACGCCCACCAGTTGAGTGGGCGGTGGCACCTACTCTCGAGGGGGATTCTGTTGCTCATTTATTGATGTTTTATGACTGTTTTTTTTCTATTTTGTTCTATTATGATTCGAAATCTATTAAAAAAATGTAAACTGAGACGGTTACAGAACGCCCATCGTCACACGAAGTGGCAACATAACAAATTTAAGTGACCCACAACTTTTCACATATTACAAGAGGCTCATTCAAAGGTAATTTTTTTTATGTATTTGCAGTACTTTTAAGTTAAATTACGTACAAAAAATAGAAAAAACAGTCAAAATGCAATAAAACTGGACAATTTCTTCCCTGGAAGCAGGCGGCGATGCACGTCCAGTTGAGTGGCGGCGACGCCTGCTTCCAATGGGATTTTTCGCTCATTTTTTGACATTTTATGACTTCTTTTTCCTATTTTGTTCTATTATGATTTTAAATCTATTAAAAACTGTAAACTGAGACTGTTTACAGAATGCTCATCGCTCAATGCATACTTGAATCTGTTATCTTACCACTTCGTGTGACTAGTTGAAACGGTGTTACTATCAACAATATCTTTGTCCATTTTTTTTACCGAAATTTACTGAATTAACTTAAAAGTACTACAAATTCATCATAAAATTATACTATTGAATGAGCCCTCATGCGTCATCGTCAACGTTAATCTCATCTAGGTTGTTTTGGGCACTATTTGTAATATAACACAAGTTTTGGGTGAATATTTTATTAAATTTTGAAAGATTAGTGGTTTTAGGTACTATCACAAGTTTTGAGTAAATATTATAATATTAAAAAATATTAATGTGTTTTAGACACTATTTGTAAGATATCATGAATTTTGGATGAATATTATAGTTTTAAAAAGTATTAGTGTATTTTAGACGCTATTTGTAATACATCATAAGTTTTAGGTGAATATTATAATTTCTAAAAATTAGTATGTTTTCGACACTATTATAATATATTACAATTTTAGGTGAATATTATAATTTTTAAAAATATTTATAGAAATTTTAAAATATGAACAATATCATAACATTTTTTTAAATTCCAAAGTGTACAAGTTCGGTAAAACTTTATTCAGTTTTTCCAAGTAACTATGGTTCCACGGCAGGATGTGTTTCAAAACTCACACACCAAAATGTCCACTTTAAGTAGGTGGTCGAAATCAACTCCGCTGTGAGTAGATGACCTCTGAGATGAATTCCACTCATTGGATGAATATTATAGTTTTAAAAAGTATTAGTGTATTTTAGACGCTATTGTAATACATCACAAGTTTTAAGTGAATATTATAATTTCTAAAAATATTAGTATGTTTTAGACACTATTTATAATATATTACAAATTTTAGGTGAATATTATAATTTTAAAAATATTTATAGAAAATTTTAGAATATAAACAATATCATAACATTTTAATTCAAAAGTGTACAAGTTCGATAAAAACTTTTATTCAGTTTTCCAAGTGACCATGGTTCTTTCAAAACTCACACACAAAAATGTCCACTTTAAGTAGGTGTTGTCAAAATCAGCTGAGCTGTGAGTAGATGGCCCTCAAAGTTGGTGGTCTCCTCTGAGATGAATTCCATCATTGGTTTCACAAAAAGATGAGTGAATAAATGACGTACAATTGGGGGTACCACTGTTACTAGTATTGAGAAAGAGCTTGCATTACGAGGCGGTATTCATAGAATTTACCTAATAATCTACATGAATGACTTTATCTTATTTTGGCTAAGGATGCTTGTTGTTCTTTTAGATTGGTATGTTAACTTGGTTTCAAGGTATGATAATTCCCTAGCCTTTTGGAAGCAGATTGTCTGACTGCTTTAGCTTAGATGTAAGTTATTTGGGGATGAAACTCTCTACCTCCCCCAAGGTCACTCCAGCTTCTAACTTGGATGTTGAGCACAGCAGCGACGTTCCCTTCTGTACATTGTGGATGTGTTTACGAGATTATAAGATATCAGTCAGTTCACAAAAAAAAAAGGCCCATAAAGACCCGAGGACAGGCAGCAACTCCACAAAACAAGTAATGCCAACCAAATCCAATAATAAATTCCCTTCAACCGGGCAACCATATTTAGGCGTGTCTATAAATGAAACTCGTATCTTGGCCGGGCCATTAGCGGACAGCAAATTCCAATATAGGCACAAGAAAGCAAAAGAAGATTCATGCTGAGCTTTCTCGTTATCATTCGTTGGCAACAGCAGGTTTTGCCTCAGAGTAGTAATCATGCCTGCAGAGACGTCGACAGATATTTAGGGGTCACTATTACTCCACATTTTACAGATTATATGGAAAAAACATGCTAAGACGTCGTACTTAAAGCCTCTCTAACACAAATTATAGAAAAGGCTAGGAACTCTTGTCTTTCTGTGTATTTTACTGCCTAAGCACAAGCTAGGCTGGTAAATCGCCATTTATGCGAATTCTGTTCCAAGGTCATGACTAGTCTCTATTCTCTGTTTCTTGAACATGAGGTTACTGACGTTTTGCAAATTCAAAGTTACTGTAGTCCTAGGTCATATGCAAGCAGATGATGTTCAAATGTAAGCTGTTGATAACCATATACTCACCGGATTTTGCGGGTAAGTTGATAGATTCCAGTTCCAGCCATAGCAACATTTACACTGAAAAGATTCCAGTTCTTCTGCAGGTCCCATAATCAGAAATGAATTGGCTAATTAGATTTCAAGAGAAGGTACAAAGGAGCAAACTACAGCATCTTTGTGGAAGCGCAAACTCTACCTATGCACCACCTCATATAATTGAATTCCTAAGGATGAATGGTAAACTAGTTTCATCTCAGAAATGAAAGAAACATTATAAAACAAGCATAATGGCATATAATCGAAAGAGACAATCCTCTCATATAGCAGTGACCAGCAACTCACAACAATCAACAATGGTAACATAGTTCCCGTGCTGTACACCTTCACTACAACTACAAATGAACCACTGACAGGGGAACTTGCAGGCTATATTTCATGCTCAAGGAGAGCTTCAAAAGAGCGCTCTAACTTACAACTTATAATCTTTTGACCTAAAATTTCTGATAGCATGAACAAATGAATACATACTGACCGGAGTAATGACAGTGCTGTAACGAGACCAGATAACTCCCGTGCAGGTAACAGCTGCGGAACAGAAAGTTCAGATAATGAGCAAGAAGGCACCAAAGCATACACTGTCAATGCAGGTGCTAACCTAAACAGCAAGATATATATGTATAACGTTGTCCTGGTTAATTAAGGTATAGATACTGAAGGGCACAGCTCCATATCTGTTATACCTATTTGCTGAGGATAAGAAAGCTTTTCAGGGGGTTTGCAAAATCTGCAATTTGCAATACTAATGCCCCATTGAAGGTTGGGGCCCAAAAGTGAACTGCAATCACAACACAACGTGTAAGAGTTAGCATATCCAATGGATTAGTAAGAACTGAAAATCATCATCATTTCACTCGCACATGAGTACTAGAAGCATTCTCAAAAGACCCATCATGCCACCAACATGTTAAGCTGCAACTAAATAACCAAATGTAAGCTGGCATGAGTGTGTTACGGGTCAAATAAGACCACTATTTCATCACAAAATCAATTCATGTTACGTACTAGCAAAGCATCATAGATCACTACAATACAAAAAATTCTAATATACCACCTCAGGCAGTCAGGCAGTCATGTGATGACATATACTAATCCATTCTAAAAATAAACAGATCTCTACTTAAAAAAACGATAATGAAAAGGATCCTGATAAAGGAAAACGGAGAAGACCTCATGGAGCCATGATAATGCATACACAACAACATAATTGTGCCACCATGCTCAGTTTACATGTCTTTCATACTTCCTGGGCAATATGATTACCACTTCTTCGTTCATAACATCGGGCAGACTTGAGCAATTCATTCCAAACCGCCAAAGTTCTAAAAGTGGCGTTTTCTCAGAATTGCGTCAACCACATATGGAGAGTTGCAAAATACTGTTATATTAATTTTTAAAAGAATCCTTATATTGATCTAATACAAATAAGCAGGAGGAGAAAAATTTTAGGAGCGATCAGTTTACGTATATTAGTATTACATAATGTGCAGTATGCACAAACTTCACCCGTAATTAAAGGAGAAAAGAAAATCTCGCTGCCCAGCCAAATTAATCCATCGAATGGTTTGTAATTTTGATACACTCATCGAGAATTGAAAAGGAAACTCAAAAAGGTAGATTGGTGTTAAAGAAATGGAAATTATATCGCCCACCCATGACCTTTGGCGAAATTACACAGCCCACCCATGAGGTTTCAAAAATTACTTTGCCCACCCATGTGGTTTCCACATTTTACATCCAGCAACTTTTCTAATATTTGATCAACTTAAAAGATGGTTAAATGATATCCCAATTTGATGAAACTTTACATGGACGTTAAAGTGTTAATTGTTATATTTGGTAAAATGTGAAATTCAACGTTTTTAAGCTCATATATGATCCGTGGGACCCGATGAACGTGTCTCATGTTTCATTGGGTCCCACAGGTCATATATGACCTTAAAAAACTTTGGATTTGACAATGAACAAAAATATAACACCTTAGCATCGTCCATGTAAAGTTTCACCAAATTTGGATATCATTTAACCATCTTTTAAGTTGATCAAATATTAGAAAAGTTGGATGTGGATGTAAAATTGTGGAAACCACATGGGTGGGCAAAGTAATTTTTAAAACCTCGTGGGTGGACTGTGTAATTTCGCCAAACGTCATGGGTGGACGATGTAATTTTCCCTAAAGAAATTAAAAGGCTTGATAATCCAGTAATAATTATGAATATAATAGCACAACCGAACATCAAATTAATACCAGGAAACAATTTATCAGCGAACAATTCAGATTGAAGAACCAGAAGAAGCCTATCACCAATTTAGAAACAAAAATCCAGAAGAAAAGAAAACAAAGATAGAACAACGAACGCACTGGTTTAGGCCCAGCGGGATGATTCCACAAAGCTTGAGATTAGCGGACGACACAACACGAAATAAACTGGCGAGCACATTAATGCGCTGCCTCGCATCTCAATCAATGATCATGTCGATTCTCCCTAAATGTTGATTTGCTCCTAAACGAAAAAAATGTTTTTTGTTCTCGTTTTTCTTTTTGTTTCTGCTGTTTTAGATTGTAAATGGTCCAGATTCTCTGCACACCAGAAAACGGGCGGTCAGAACTTATACAGTTATACTGGGTAAATGGGTTATTGGTTAAGTTTTTGGTCCTAGGCTATCATTTATTAAATGTTTCAGCATTGGACATATAAAATGTAAAATAATATTGACTTTTATTAATAAATTATATTATTTTATAAAATTAATTTTTATGTATTAAATATTGAAATTAAAAATATATCAAAAAATAAATCGCAATATTAAAATCTCAAATTCTTAGTTACATGTGATCGTAACTATCCTGGCTACATCCAAGGTATTTTAGTCAAATTAAAATAAAAAATAGTAGGGTAATTTTGTAATTCATGAAATATAGTGGGATAAAACTGAAAATAGAAAGAAGCAAACAACTTGACCGTGAGCGTCGATTTTTTTCCTTTTTTTCTTTTTATTTATCTTATCCCATAACAATAATTTAAATAGTTATAACTTTTAATATATAAGTCTAAAATGAAAAAAAATATCATTATTTATCTAAATTCAAGCTCTTCAAAATAAAATTAATCATGGATATGTTTTGACAACTTTTTAAAAAAATTATTTTTACATATATACGACGATATTTTAATGTGAGGATGAATGTACATATTTTAATGTGGGAATGTACATGTTTTAATATGACAATGTACATGTTCTAATGTGAGAATGTACATGTTCTTTAATGAGCATCTGCACATGTTTGTATGGTCATCTGTACATGTTTGTATGACCGTCTGTACAAGTGTTCTTCCTTATACGTACAGGTTTTAATCTAAGGATGTACATATTTAATGATTCGTACAGGTTTATATGACTATCTATATGTTTTAATGCGAGGATGTACATGTTTTTACGTGAGGATGTACATATTTAGTGAACATTTGTACAGGTTTGTATGACCATCTGTACAAGTAATCTTTTACGTTTTGTGCTTCATACATGTAAAAATAATTTTTTAAAGTTGTCAAAATACATTCATGACTGGTCTTGTTTTGAAGAGCTTGAATTTAGGTGAATAAATGATATAATTTTTATTTATTTTGGACTTATATATTAAAAATTATAAACAATTTAAAGTTTGTATATAAAGAAAAAAAGAAAAAAAAAATCTTTAAAAAAATAGGGCATTGGGCGCGTTAAAAAATAATATAAAAAAAAAAACCAACCGCGTGCAGGGGTGTAGCCACCTTAATACATCCACCTGCAGCCAATACACACATGTACATTCTCACATTTGAATATGTACATCGTCACATTAAAACGTGTACATTCTCACATTAAAATATGTACATACATCCTCACATTAAAGTATATAACGGCTTATACATGTAAAAATAATTTTTTTTTCAAAGTTGTCAAAACATATCCATGACTGGGCTTGTTTTGAAGAGCTTGAATTTATATGAACAATGATGTATTTTTTTTCATTTTAGACTTATATATTAAAGTTACAATAATTTAAAAGTTTTATGATAAAAAAAGAAAAAAAAAAAGAGAAAGCACCCGACGCTGGGGCGAAAAAACAAAGGTTGCGTTCGGCGTGAATTTAGTGGGTAGTTTTGTGGTAGTTTTGGTCTGGTAGTTTTGGTTGGTTATTTTGTGGTAGTTTTGCTGGTTGTTTTGTGCTGGTTGTTTGTGGCTGTTTTGAAAACTAGTGTTCGGCAGATGGCGGTTTCGTCTGTCTGTTTTGAATAAGTTAGTTTGTGTGGTGGTTCCGTTTTCGTTATTACCAATAAAAATTTTATATTACATTTTAAAATAAATTTTTGTTAATAAAGTTAAAATATATGTAGATATTCAATTATAACCTTTATAATTATTAATTTTATTAATATTTTAGTGACAATTAATTTATAATATGTATATATTAATTTATAAATAAATTTTTACATATATTTGAAAAAATAAAGAAAAAAACCATTGTATTTTAGAATAAATATATTAGATGTTATATAAAAAATAAAATTTTAAGAATTATATATTAGTATTTAATATAACATTTAAATGTATTAATACTTAAGATTATTTTAATTTTTAATCAAAAAAATATATCATCATTGAAATAAAAAAGTAATTTTATATAATAATAAAATAATTGATTGTAAGCGAATATATATAGCTATCACTTATTATTTTTTTAATATATATTGTTTAATTATTGATAAAATATTTATTTTAAACATATTTAGTTGTAGTTAAAGCAATATATTCTATTCAATTAAATATTATTTAATGAAATTCAAAAACATAAATTTAAATTTAATACTGGATATGTCAAGAAATGAGAAATAATGTATATTTACATATAAAATTATTCTTTAATTATTAAGCACGGTATAAAACATATAATAACTTTTATATACTAACAAACCATAATAGTTTGTACAAACAGTTTTGTAATTAATTATTACTTAGCAAGTTGAATACTTATAATTGATATTTCTGAAATATACTACAAATAAGTTGTACTCTAATAATTTTGATATAATTGAAAGTTTAGATCGTAATTTTCATTAGTTTGCTATTTTCCTTGTAGAATATTTTATTAGAATTAATAGATAGTAATAGTTTTAAGAGACTATTTACCCGTATCTAAATAAACAATTTAGAAAAACACTACTAGTTAAAACTATTATTCTGTATTATTTTCATTAATTTATAATTTAGTATACCATATATTAAAAAAAAATAAAAAATAAAAAAGGAAAAAAAAAAAAACTAATTTATATATTTCAATTTAATTTAATTTGTGTCAAATTTGATACATAATATCATTTTTAAAATGTAATTATAAATATTGAAAATTTAAATAATTTATTAAAAATAATTTTTAATAAATTAATTAATATTATTAAAATATTTTTGTCCCCTTAATTACAGTTTTCTGGCTCCGCTTTTGTTTACAGTATTCATTATATTTGCAGTATAAATTGTTGGTTGTTTTGTGGTTTTTGTGCTGGTATATTTGTGGTTATTTTGAAAATTGGTGTTCGGTGATGGTGTTTTGGTATTTTTTGTCAAAAAAATGCCACATTTATACCACATATATGCCATGTCCGAACGCAGCCAAAACGGGAGCGGCTACATCCTGACGCCAGAAATCTGTCTTGGTCATTTAAGTTTTCAGAAATTTTTTGATGATGTTAAACATTCTTTAAGGTTATAGCTACTTACTAGTCGCAACAACAATTATTCTCGCCATCAGGCACAATGTAGTCTATGAGGGAGAAAACGCTCTCTCCTCTCTCCTCTTCTTCTTGTTCTAGTTTTTCTTGTCATCATGTTTTACTTAGTAGTTCTACATCTAGTCTCTAAATGTTGTTTTGCTTAATAATAATTCTCTTTAGTTTCTTGTCTTCTCTCCGGTTAGGAGAGTTTCTTGGTGTGTATAGTTTGTTTTTTAGTTTTGTTGAATTTTGTGGGTTTTGGGTGAGATATGCAAACAAAGCTTCAATCTTCTACGTTGTTGTCAGAGCCGAAGCGTCTAATCTTTGCTCTGTGAAGCCGATGGCTGTCAATGAAGTCTGCGCAGCTGACAACGCTGAAAACGCCAGTTGTGCCGCTAGCACCAACGGTGGTGCCGATGGCGGTGGCCATGGTGATGGTGAGTTCTCACTGTCATCTTGGGGAAGAAGACAATCACTGGTGGAAAAAAAGTCTTATAACACAGGGCTTTATACCACGGCTACGATGTAAGCGTGTTATATAATATTATATAACACGGCTATCGTGCTCATATAACACGGCTGAGAAATAGCCGTGCTATAAGATCCTCCGTCCAGAATCCCGCGAAAAATAAACAATAAAACTCGTTTTGCTTTGTCTTATAACATGGCTACTGTAAGCCGTGTTATAAGATTAGAGAATTTGGCGCTACAAAATCCCGCCAAACAAAAAACAAAAATAATTATATCTTATAACACGGCTAATGCATAGCCGCGTTATAAAACCCTATTTTATACCACGGCTAGGCATCAGCCGTGTTATAAAACCCGATGTATACCACGGCTATATAGGTAGCCGTGTTATAAGATCAAAAAATTAAATATTTTCGGCGTTGAAAATCGCGCTTAAAGAAAAAATACAAAATTTTTTGAGTCTTATAACACGGCTAAGCATTCAGCCGTGTAATAAAATCCATAATTTATGGCGCTGAAAAATCCCACTTAAAAAATACAAATTTTTATATCTTATAACACGGCTATATAGGTAGCCGTGTTATAAGATCAAAAAATTAAATATTTTCGGCGCTGAAAAATAGCGCTTAAAGAAAAAAAACAAAAAAAATTTAGTCTTATAACACGGCTAAGCATACAACCGTGTTATAAAGTCCATAATTTATGGCGCTGAAAAGTCCCGCTTAAAAAATACAAATTTTTATATCTTATAACACGGCTGATGCATAGCCGTGGTATAAAATCCTACCGATTTTATACCACAGTTATATAGGTAACCGTGTATAAGATCAAAAAATTAAATATTTTCGGCGCTAAAAAATCGCGCTTAAAGAAAAAAAACAAAATTTTTAGTCTTATAACACGGCTAAGTATTTAGCCGTGTTATAAAGTCCATAATTTATGGCGCTGAAAAGTCCCGCTTAAAAAATACAAATTTTTATATCTTATAACACGGCTATATATGTAGCCGTGTTATAAGATCAAAAAATTAAATATTTTCGACGCTGAAAAATCCCGCTTGAAAAATTCAAATTTTTATATCTTATAACACGGCTACCTATATAGCCGTGTTATAAGATCAAAAAATTAAATATTTTCGGCGCTGAAATATCGCGCTTAAGAAAAAAAAAAAAAAAATTTTTGCGTCTTATAACACGACTAAGCTTTAGCCGTGGTATAAAGTCCTTCTAATAACCATTTAATCTTCTTTCTCTGCATTCACGAACAACTGCGCCTCTCTTCCAAATCTTCGACTCTCTCTCACTCACATACGACTACGCCTCTCTTCTTCTCTTCCCTGTGCCTCACCTCTTCTCTTCTTCATTCAGCTAGATCTCCTCCCCCCTCTACAGATTAATCTCTTCTCTTGCTGAATTCGGTTGCTGCTGTGTAATTCTCCCTCAAATTCAAGGTTAGTTATGAGTTTCGTTCTCAGTTTTGTGCTCTGGCTTGAGTTCTTCGGTTTCTGATTTTGTGGCTTGATTCATTACAAATTCAGTGATTGTTTGTGCGGATCTGAGTTGTGGTTTGCTTGCTGGTTCGTTCTTCTACAATTCGGGATCGTTTGGCACTTTCAATCGATGTAGGTGGTGATCCAATTCGACTTCGTTATTCAGCAATTAGGAGTTTAGAAATTCTGATTTTGTGGGCTTAATTCTCTATGTTTTTTATTGATTTTACTTGTTGTTTAACCTCTTCAAACCCACATTGATTCCCCCTAAGTTTGCAAATTTCGTAACAGAGTCTACGCTGTCCAGACACTGGCTTTGAATGCGAGGACGCGTTTGTCAAATGTGTGGGAAAGAAAGCAGAAACTGGGAAAAAACTGCAAGTTTATAACACGGCTAAGCCACAGGCGTGTAAAGTCCAGAATTCGGTGGCATTTTATACCACGGCTGCTTTTGAGCCGTGGCATAAAAGCTCATTATATAACACGGCTAACTATATAACCGTGTTATAAAATGCCCCCGAATTCTGGACTTTATAACATGCCCATAGCTTAGCTGTGTTATAAAACAACATTATAAACACGCCTAAGCGACAGCCGTGTTATAAAACCTTATATTTTGGCACTTAAAAGTTGATTTATAACACGGCTAGCCGTGTCATATAGTCGATTTATAACATGGCTGAAAGCCGTGTTATAAAGTAAAAAATATATATGACGGCCGCATATAACACGGGACCGTGTATAAAGCCCTTTTTAGCCGTGTTATAAAACGTTTTTTCCACTAGTGAATCCAGCAACCTCTACCCTAGAAATGACATCTGTAATTTGCTAGTTAGGGAACTTGACACATGTCCTACATGGTGTTACTTTGCATGTACTTCTCCTTATATAATACTCCCTCCTGTTCTATATATTTGATTTTCTAGCTTTGGACACTTTTACCCCTTACTTTAACAATTAACAAATTAAGTTGAAAAATAAATAAAAAAGAGTTCTACCAAAACGTAAAAGAATGGATGAATGACTGACGTAATGATTGTCTGATTTGATTAACTCAACAAGAAATCATAATTTAATCTGATTCTTTTTACAAATCTTCAAAGAAAATTTAGGATCAAAATTTTAAATTTGCAAATGAATTTATGAATTTTAAGATTTGGAGCCAAAATTTTAAAATTAACATCACAATTTTCTCTCACCACGTTCATATAAAATCAATCACTACCTAAAAAAGAGGGTGTTGCTCAAATAAAAAAAAAAGACACCAAGTATGTCGATCACTTCAGCTCCACATATACATTCTGTAAATACAATCAAGATGACTTTGTTGAAGATATTGTTCCACAGACACAAGCTGTAAACACAAATGAAGAAAATGTTGGAGAAGGAGGTCTCGCAGAGGAAGAAAATGTTGGAGAAGGAGGTTTTTTTTTTGATAATTTGGGCTTTCGCCATGATATTAAGAAGAGAAAGCCTGGACAGGCCAGGTGGATGGGTTATGTTGGGCCTCATTAAAACCTCACTAAGTAAAACCCAATGGGAAAAAACCTAGTGAGGAAAAAGAGTACCCACCACATCCGATACAACCCTAAAAGCCATATTATCTAAAAAATCCATACAATTGTTGCAAAACCACAAACCCCAACAAATAGGCTAGTCTTACGCCTAAAAAACCACACCAGAGTCCTTCAAAGGAAACATAACAGATAACAAACCGCATGACCCCATAGAGGCCTCAAACTTACACATACTCCTTCAGGGAAACCGCACCAATAAAGCTCTCACAAGAAAAAGGAAGGTCTTTCCACCACGTTGTGGTCCATCTCCAAACGCCTAATTTTATCCTTGTTGTCGTCCTGTCGATGGCAAGGCTCTCCTGCTGGAATATAACAGCATTTCTCATAAGCCACACATAATACACTCCGTAGCATAGAGTAGATCTCCAGATCCGCTTTCCTTTTGTCCCAGTGAGACAGAAAACCAACTACTATATATTCTGCTACTGTCGGCTTAAGGATAGGTGGGATATTCCACCAACGAAATAGATTATCCCATACCCCTGAGATAGCAGGGCATAAGAAAATCACATGTTCCAAGCATTCCATACTCCTACTACACCAAGGGCATAGACTTTGACCGAGGGGAATTATATCTCGTTCAAAAAGGATCTCCCTCGTCACCAGCTTTCGAGTGACTGCTAGCCACAACACCAACTCCACACGCGGTTCACATAGCCCCTGCCATAACTGCTTGATCTCAATGCCATTCTCACCACCAATACAAACTGTTTCCGACTGCAATAGTGATCTAGAAATGCCTTGCGTTAGGCTTTTGTAGTTACCGTCACAAACCATACGCATTCATCAGGTAATTCCGAACCAGTGGGGGTGAAACCAACGCATTCTTGTAACTCCTCCACCATTACTTTCTCATATTCAAATAGGTCCCTTCGCCACTCAAAGTTCCACCGCCAAACTCCCCCACTCCAAGTACCCATATCCGACACGGGGCAATCCTGTTGAAGACTAAGGCTGTACAATCTCGGGTATAGCAGCTTTAGTACTCCCGAATTCGACCAGCTGTCCCACCAAAACATAGTACCCTTCCCACTATTAATTATAATCTTAACTTTATCCTCCAGCACTCTTCTCAAGCCCACGTCCCGATCCGTTGCTGCTATAATATTTGACCACAATCCCTTTTGTCGAGCGGTAACAGCTACCACTTCTCCAAGGTGAGTCCCATCTCTTTCTTTATATATAGATTGTATGGTTCGTTTCCATAGAGATGAATGATGTTGGGAGAATTTCCATCTCCACTTAGCCAAGAATGCAACATTCTTAATCTGCAAATTAGTGAAGCCAAGTCCACCAGCTTCCTTACGCTTGGTCAGTATGGACCACGCAACTGGAGACATGAACTTGTGCGTTGACTTTCCCCAAAAGAACTGACGCTGCATGGCAATTAATTTCTTCTGAACTGCCGCTGGCATGATAAACATACTCATGTAGTACAATGGAATAGCTTCCAGGACAGACCGAATCAGAGTTGCTCGTCCCGCCTTTGACAGGCTCAATGATTTCCACAGAGCTAGTTTTGCTTCTACCTTTTTTATAACCGGGTCCCAGGTCGACACCCTCCTTGGGTTCACTCCAAGCGGGCAGCCAAGATATGTGGTCGGAAGGCTCCCCACCCGGCACTTGAATACATCTACTACCTGTTGGCTCTCTTCCTCATTTGCATTTATACAGTATGCAACCGACTTTTCCATATTGAGATCCAAACCGCTCATTTCAGAGAAAATGGTGAGAACATTTCGCAGCAGTAGGAGCTGCTCTTTATTAATCAGACTAAAGAACAACACGTCATCTGCAAACTGTAGGTGGGTGATCCGTACCTGTTTGGATCCTACAAGTAAACCAGAGAATTCTTGGCCAACAACCACACCCTGAATGAGCCAGCTTAATGCTTCAACAACTATCACAAAGAGACCCGGGGATAACGGGTCCCCCTGTCGAAGACCTCTACTTGGCGAAAAAGGCTTTGTGGGTGACCCGTTGACCAAGATTGAAATCCTAGAAGTAGATACACATTCACTGATCCATCCTCTCCAAACCGTACCAAAACCCATATTTTCTAACATCTTGTCAAGAAAATCCCAGGAGACACAATCATAAGCCTTACGCAAGTCGATCTTAAGTAACACACCTTTCCTATGTCTTTCTGAGCCAAGTAATTACTTCATTAGCCACAAATGGCCCTTCAAGAATACTCCTGCCTTTAACAAAGCCTGATTGTGTTTCCCCTATGAGTTTTGGCAGGAATTCACTCAGCCGTCTTGCTAGGAGCTTTGCAATCACTTTGTACTGACATCCGACCATACTTATGGGTCAAAACTCATCCAAGCATGAAGCTTCCAAACTTTTTGGGATCAAGGCAATCCAAGTGATATTTATCCTCTCTCCAACTTCCCGAGACAAAGAAATTACGTATGTCCCGACTAAAATCAGCGCCTAGCACATGCCATAATCTCTTAACAAACTTCATATTAAATCCGTCAAAGCCAGGAGATTTCGAATTGTCACACTCCATGACAGTGTGCTTGATTTCCAATAGAGTGGGAATTGTTTCCAGGAGAGCTACCTCACTACTTGATAATATATAATGCTCGGCAATGGGGAGGCCCACATCAGACAAAGCTTCCGCATGAAATAAGCTAGCATAATAGCCGACAATATGGTTTTAATAGCACAAATAGCAGTAGTAGGTTCATCAATTATACCTTCCCCTGTGACGAGGCTCAGAATCTGCTTCTTCTTCCGATTAAGACATGCTCTTCTATGAAAGTACCGCGTGTTCTTGTCTAC